>JACEEZ010023319.1:118756-161256 GCA_016584305.1 Chionoecetes opilio
GGCAGTGCACCAAGGGACAAAGGGCACGAAGAAAGCCAACGAAGGGATGAGGAACCGACAGCAGATGGCGAGACGGCGTGCACAAACCATGTGAAGACGCAGCAGCCAGAGACATCCGTCGCATGGAAAGACAAATAGCAGGACAAGCAGCGAGGTAAGGCGATCCTCGACAGGAGAGGCCACATGAGTCACACAGATGAAGGAAGCCGATGGAGGGAAGCGTAGGTGGACAGCAGGACCCATATCAACAGGAGCAAAGCCAAGGGAACAGCATGCGGGCATCGTGGGCGGACTTGGAACGGCAAAACAGGCAGCGGGGAATCGCGACCAAATCACCAAGCCACGTGGTTGAAGGAATCACTCACCAGGTCCTCGTCACGGTGTCACCACCAATGTTATGGAGGATCATGGGGTGTGCTCAGGGCCGGATTATCCTATAGGCTAGTATAGGCTGCAGCCTAGGGCCCCTCAAGCTTGGGGGCCCCAAACCTGGGGTCCCTGCTAAAAGATTTTCATATATAATTTTTTTTGAAAAATTATATTTTGCATTGCTGAATAATTCATTTAACTTAAAAAAAATTACAAAAAAATTTGAGATAAAGGGCCCCCTGTTTTGGGCCCTTTATTTGAGATAAAGGCCTCGTTTTGGGCCTTTATTTGAGTAAAGGGGCCCCCTTTTTGGGGACCCTAGCTTTAAATCAGGGGGCCCCGTCCATTTTTTTTTATCATCGTGCAAACACAGTAAACACTTATTTGTAAAGTAACGTAATATTTTTTTTTCAGACTTATTTTGCTATAAAATGAAAAAAAAAATTCGGGTCGGGCGATTTTTAAGGGTGGCTCCGTCGGGGGGGCCCCCCAATTTAATTAGCCTGGGGGCCCCAAGGTCATAATCCCCGGCCCTGGGTGTGCTGTAATGATGGTGTGGCTGTAGGTGAAGCGGATGAGGTAGACCAGCAGGGAAGCAGCCAAGGTTGGTACCGAGTGGCACGACGGGGGAGCACTTGGGTTCCCGTATAGAAAACTCCTCTCAAAGGACTCCCGGTGAATGCTTTGTACCTTCTTCAGTAGAATTGGTGTTGATGTGCGGGGGAAAAATATCTCGTCGCCGTATATTATATGTACAAGTTAAGGCAGTGGTTTTTAAAACCTGGGTACCTGTACCACCAGGGGGGTGGGAAAACCTTACACCTGTGGGTAAGATGCTGACCAATACTAATTTTCAATATCATATTTAAAGGGGCGGAATTATATATTAATACATATTTTTCTGTCAAAAATTGTCTTAACCCCTGATTCAAGGGTTTTTCATCTTTTAAGTATACTACAATAACATTAAAAATATATTGTTACCGTCCATTGTCGTTTTTTCCTTGTTTCCCCTTTGCGTACATCGAGTTATATCTCGTTTTGTACGTTTTTCATGGCGTCTTTTGGGGCTGCAGGGTTGCCATTTGGTATTTTTTCATTACAAAATGGGTAATTTTTGGTCTAAAAAAACTCATCTGGTATAAATGAACACTGATTTGGTTTGGACTTAATTTGGTAATAAAAAGAACAAAATTTGGTACAAACAGAAACACCCTTTTTTTCATTTCCCCTCAAAACTATTCTTAGGGGCTGAGCTAGGTAGTTGTTTGAGTCCCGCCTGAAATGCGAAATATACGGCCAGGGGCAGGACAAAAACAGGACTTGTCAAGTACAAGTCGCGTCGCAGACCCGTCCCTCCCCCACCCGCGGGGGCGCCTTTGGGCTGAGGAGCTCTTTACTTGATTTTGTCACATGCCCCAAGGGGAAAGGATCTTATGAATTGGGGGTGTATGGACCAAACAGTCCAGGGCCGACCATTCCCTTACTCTAATTAACTTTTTTCTGCCCGGGGGTACGAGAAAATTTATTAGATTCAAAGGGTACGAGCACTAAAAAGGTTAAAACCCAATAGATAAGGTATTACAATTTATGGACAATCACAGAGGACGCGGGGGGGTGCGCCCCTTTTAAAATACGAGTCCGGGGCTAAAGGGGGCCCGGGGCGCGAATTTTTTTTCCATTTAATTTTTGCAAAAGGGGTGGGGCAAGCGACGAATGGGCAGGGCCACTGGGCCTCTCTCCTCCCCCTCAGGCGGGGGGTGGTGGCGGGTCCTCTCTCTCTCTCTCTCTCCTCCTTGTCCTTTCCTCTCCTCTCCTCTCTCTCTCTCTCTCTCTTTTCCCCCTCTTCTTTTTTGGGTTTACAATTTTAAATCTCTTTTTTAAAAAACCTCTTTTAAATTGTCTGTCTGTCTCTCGCAGTCGTCTGTCTGTCTCCTGTCTGTCTGTCTGTCTCGCTGTCTGTCTGTCTGTCTCTCGCTGCCCTGTCTGTCTTCTCTCGCTGTCTTCTGTCTGTCTGTCTCGCTGTCGGGCTTTTTTCTCTTGCTGTCTGTCTGCCCGTTCGTTGGTCGTCTGTCTGTCTCGCTGTCTGTCTGTCTTGTCTCTCGCTTCGTTTTAAATTGTCTCTCGCTGTTTGTCTGTCTCTTTTGCTGTCTGTCTTTTCTGTCTCGCGGGTCTGTCTTTCTCTCCTGTCTGCCCTGTCTCTCTCTCTCTCTCCTCCCCTCTCTCTCTTTCTCTCTCTCTTTCTCTCTTCTCTCTCTTTCCCCTCTCTCTCTCCTCTCTCTCTTCTCTCTCTCTCTCTGCACATCCCGTCAAGCAAACCATAAAAGGGAAAAAATATAACTTATAAAAAAAAAACCTTTCCCCTGCCCGGGAAGGGGAAGCTTTGAGAGAGAGAGAGGAGGAGAGAGAGAGGAAAGAGAGAAGGAGGAAGAGAGAGAGAGAAGAGAGAGAGAGAGAGAGAAAAAAAAAAAAGATTGCATTTTGGTATACCCGGATTTCGGGGAAAGGGGGTGGTGGATGCCTCTTCTCTCTCTCCCCTCTCTCTTTCTCTCTCTCTCTCTCTCTCTCTCTCTCTCCCCCTCTCTCTCTCTCCTTTGCTAGTGGAATTTTTTATGGCTACCAATTTGAATGGTCTGATATTGAAGAGGAGGGGGAAGAAGAAGAAAGGGGGAGGAAGAAGAAGGGGAGGGGGAGGAGGGGGAAAGGGTAGTAAAAGGAGGAAGAAGAAGAAAAGGGAGGAGGAGAGGAAAAGGGGAATACAAGGAATCAAAGGAAACAAAAACAGCAAAACCGATGGGGTCCCTTAAAAGCTTTTTTGCTTTAACTATACTCACTAACAGATAATAAAAAAAAGGATGGGAAGTAGAAGGCTCCTCCTCACCCCCCCATCCCTCCGCCGGCTGGCCGGGAAAAAGAAGTGATACCATGCAATATAGAAAACTGCTAAAAATTTGGGGAAAAAAGTTGAAGCTGTAATCTAGGGCTAACACTACTATTTGTGGTAGGTTTAGTGCTTTATAGATAGGTCATGTTATGTGTGTTTTGAAAAAGTGTGAACACAGTGGGCGGTTCAAGGGTTTGGGGCGGCAGCCCTTGCCTGGGGGCTTTTCTTGGGGGGCGCAGTCAATCAGGGGCCCCCTCCGTTTTTAATCCACGCGGATTGTGTACTTTCCATTAGGGCGCCGTACACTTCAAAGCCTCCTGAGCAGTGACCCCCGGGACCTTAAATCCCGATTGGGCCTAATGTCAGGACCCCAACTGAACCACAGCCCGTCACAGGGCGAGAGTTAGTGGGAACCGTTAACTCGGGGGTATCTGTGTTGTTATGAGGGTTTAAATTTGTGTTGGGGTAAAGGGTCAGTTGGAAGTTCAGGGGGGGTGCGGCAGCCTTGCCTGGCGCTTTTTCCTTGGGAGGCGCAGTCAAACGGGCCCCCGCTCCGTTTCAATCCACTGCGGTAGTGCACTTTCCCCAAATAGGAGGCCGGCCCCTTCAATGCCCCCTCAGCAGTGACCCCTTATATAAATCCCCAGGTGGTCACTAACTGAAGGGGCCCCTTACTGAACCCCAGCCCGCCAGGGCAAAAAAATTTTAGTAGTGAAACCGTTTTCCCCCCGGGGGTGTCTGAGACGTGTGGGGGGGTTGTGTAACGCGACTCGAAACATTTTTACGCAATGAGAGTAAGTTTCGAGGCCCCGCGAGATAAAATTTTTATTCGAGATAAAAAAAGTGACAAACCCGGGGATTTGTATGAAATTTTATCGAGGCGACTTTTAAATGTTCTATTGATTTGAGTTTACTACTCTGACGGCAGCCCATTCCATACGTTTTTACAACAGGGGGTTTTTGAAAGTACTTTGCTTCGTTTTGTTACAAACCGTTTTTTGCTTTTTTTAAATCCGTTGTTTCTGTTGACTTGACCGGTCTAGCGTAAAAGATTTTCTGGGACTACGTTTTGAAAACCATTGAAAATTTTTAAAAATTCGATGAGGTCCCCCCCTTATCCCTTTTTTTGTAGTGGGGGGTAAGTTAAATTTCTTTGAGCCGATTTTCGTACGATTTATTTCCATCAGGTATCTTTTGGTTTCTCTGCGCTGTATTTTTTCTAGTTTATCTATTCCTTTTTATAAAAAGGTGACCAGAACTGCCCCACAGTATTCTAGAGGGGGGGGAACAACGGTTAAAAAAAGTGAGTATAACTTTTTCAATTTGAAACTGAAAGTTCGTCCATAAAACCAACCATTTATTTCATTTTTTTTCTCCTCTATAATTTGGTTATTCGTTTTAGATCTTTTTTCGAGATTATAACGCCTAATCTTTTTCTTTATCAACACTTGTTTTGTTGGAATCGTTTTTTATCACGTAACTTTTATGAGGGTTGTTTATTACCGAAATTTGTACATATCGAGGAGGGGGAGGGGAGGGGGGAGGAGGAGGGAAAAGGTATAAAATATGAAAAGAAAAAGAGGAGGAGGAGGGGGGAACGGAGGAGGAGGAGGAAAGAACGCTTGGTTTAGAAAGAGTAAAAATAAAAAGAGGAGGGGGAAAAGGAGAGTAGGAAATTGAAAAAAAGGGAAAAAGAGGAGGAGTGAAAAGGCAAAGGGGAAAAATTCGTTCCTTCTTCCTGGTTGGTGCCATACACCACACACACACACACCACTACATACACACACACACAACACCGGGGGGGGGATGGTCAGGGGACAGGGGGGGGTGAGGTGAGGGGGGGGCGAGAGAGAGAGAGAGAAGGAAGAGAGAAAAGAGAGAGAAGAGGAGAGGAGAGAGAGAGAGAGAAGGAAAAAAAAGGGGAGAGAAAAAGGAGAGAGAGAGGGAGAGAGAGGAGAGAGAGAGAGAGAGAGAGAGAGAGAGGGAGAGAGAGAGAGAGAGAGAGAGAGGAGAGAGGAGAGAGAGAGGGGGAGAGAGAGAGAGATATTTAGATTCAGATTAAAAAAATTTTTTCACAATTGAGTTAACATTTGTGAAAAAGACTGTTTTGGGGTAGCAGTCTTATCTCAGGGTACAAGTATTAGCTGATGGAAAAAAAGTACGGGGAAAAGAGAGAGAGAGAGAGAGGAGGAGGGAGAGAGAGAGAGAGAGAGAGAGAGAGAGAGAGAGAGGAGGAAGGAGAGAGAGAGAGAGAGACCCGCCACCACCCACGCCTGAGAGAGCGAGAGGCCCCGGTGGCCCTGCCCATTCGTCGCTATGCCCCACCCACTTTTGCAAACCTATGGTGGAAAAAAAAATTCGTGGCCGGGGCCCCGGGGCCCGAGGGGCGAGTCAGGGAGTCACCTCACCCACAAACAACCCAGCCGTGGTCAACAGTCAGCGGTTGCCAGATATCTACATATCCCCATTACAATAGTTTTTCCTCATTTAGATATCTAGTTACCTTTACATTACATCTTCACCTTTGGTGGTAGTCTCTGCTGGAGAACGTAAGATAAATTCCTCTTTAAACTTTCCACCATGAACATACCTCGCAAATACAAGGAGCTGTGAACAATATGAAACGTCAATTGACTCGTCCAGTTGGAGTGCAAATAATTGAAATGGAGCCGCTCAAATTTCACAGGTCACGTGTTGTTCTTTGATATCCCTGGAGGACATTTCTTCAATGCGTCGCGATACTGTGGTGTCAATGTATCTTTGCTGATATGTTCTTCTTACAATCACCCCCAACTACAAAGTTAACCATCTTCAAAGCACATGGTTTTACCAGAGTTTCGCTAATGTTAATGTTTTTTTATATTTTTAGCTCATTCAAGTGACACGTCAAATAAGACTCTGACTACATTTCTACTTTACGTTTGAAACGCACCACTTGAGTCCAGTTTCAGACGTTTCAGGCCTTATTCATGACGCTTGAAGAAGCTCACATCTTTTGTCTAGTTCAGGATGAATCTTTTCAAAATTATTCAGCAGTTTTGAGGATCTTAAGGAATCATTACCAAGCACCTTCTGACACAAAACACTCTGGCCCTTCACTACACCCTTGTCAGAGAATTAAGTAAAACCGTATTGTATTAGTGGAGCGGCTAACCCCGAGATAATGGCAAAATATTTCCTTAGTGATACAAGCATGAAATTTGGCACAAGGAATGGTCATATACTACTAAATATAAAACCACCGTTGGCCACCGAGATTTCCGCCATGTCACATGTCACACTTCAACCATTTTTGTTGTTTTACATGTCATAATTGATCTGAATGTTAATTTAATAATGGTTAACCTATATTTAGTGACCACTATTGAGGCAGATGATCTTAGACCCAAAAAGACATATAAATAGCAAAAAAATTACATGAGTAAATTTTGAAAATAGAGTGAATTGCTCACACTACCAGGGCACACTGGTGCAATTTAATGTCGTGTAACTCGACATGGGGTTCAGTGTCAGCTTTGTTTTTTTGTAAGGCGAAGATTCCCAAATACACCTCGATCCTCCCCTATTTAGGTCGTGGTGTCGTATCCGAATTGACGGAGTGTGCCAACGCAGTATAGCTGAGCCAAGAAGGACGGAGCTTTAGTCCTTCGGATGGTGTACAGATCGCACGGGAGTTAAATGACACAGGATAAACGATCGGGCTGGGTGTAGGAATAACATCGTCGAACCCAGTCGTATCCCATACAGTAAAGTGTTTAAGTTGAAGGTGGTAAAAGGATAACCCCTCGGCCTCTCAACTTAAATCATTACTTAGTACTTGATTACTTATAATCTATACAGATAGTATCATTTATTTGATTGCTTAAAATCTATACATATAGTATTTTTAATTTGATTGCTTAAATTTCTATACAGAGTTATTATATTTATTTGACTGTTTAAAATCTATACAAACAGTATCTTTATGCATTGAAAGGTATTTCAATTGTTTGATTTAGTTTGACATGTCGAAAAGGATTCGTCTGTCGATTTCACAGTTGCTAACACAACTACCATGGTGTGCATGGTAGTCCGTATCCTCTGCATAACACCCGTGTGTTCGGCAGGCAAGTTGGTGCAGTGTACAGTGACATCTGCAGGAGGCTTCTGGGGGCAAAGCATTTTTCTTGGTCCTAAATGGCACAAACCGATTGTCCTCCAGTTTCCCATCCCAATCACTGTATTCCATGATGCACTCTTCCTTTCCAATCCACACCATTATCTGGTATAACAACTCTGGGAATAACACTCTAAGGCAAGGGTCTGCAAACCTTTTAAGGTGCGGAGGGGGCCAGAGAAAGCTTCTATGAGTAGCCATGCGGTCCGTAGTGCCAAAGATGAACCCAAAAAGTGATCCAGTGTAAACAACATTTTTAATAGAAAAGCAAACCAACCAGTGACTAGATTTTACAAGAAATTTATTATTGAAAAACATGCAAATCATTGACTGCACTAAAACAGTTTTGTAAAATCGAATTTTTTTTTTAGAAAAGCACAGAGAGGGCAACAGTGAGCTAAATTTAATTTAACAAGAAATTTTTAACTACATGCAAAGAGGCAAATGCATTGACTGTCAGCAACAGTTTGTGAACATATACAAAATTTTTGTAGAAAAGCAAAGGGGCAAACCAGATGACTAGATTACTAGAAATTTATTGAAAAACATCACAATCATTGACTGCCACCCAGAAACAGTTTTATATCAAGAGACATGCAAATTAGTGGGGAGGTTGGTGGCTGTTTGCCATGGAGAGGTGACTCAATGTCCTGGTCGATTGAATGAGGGTCGAGACAAGAACAAGAATGTTCGTTTGAGGTGGCGGTCACTTAGCGGGAGCGAATGCTAAGACTTTTGTTATTATAAATTTTTGGGCGGGGGGGGGGGGAAAAGATTTTTTCACAACAGTAAGTTCTCTGCCAAAACATGGCAACATGCGTTTTTTACATGCCCAATGTAATTTGTAACATTTGTTAGAAGGGAGGACGAGTAACGGAAGAAGGGACATTGCAGAAGCGGTACAGTACTTTTGCCTTCAGTTCGTCATTAAACACTGAGCTCCACCACTCCAATCTACAGGGGGCAGGGGCTTCGTCCACAGGAATGTCAAAGGGGGAGGTGAACACTTGAAACCCGGAGCGCAGTAGTGGCCTGACACCCTGTGAAACTGGGAGGGCAAAATTCTCCCGCAAAGAGTGACAACAACCACACAAGTGTTCAGGTCTCACGTCCATCAGTGCAACCAGCCGCAATACTGAGGAAACATGCATAAATGACACTAGCAGCCAGTTGAGGCCTCCCCAAGCGCACTTTACCTCGAATGAAGAATAGCGTTGATGTGGCGAATACATTCTGTGACTATAATGTTTTTGCCTTGCACGGCTTCACATGAGGATCATTTAGGTGCGTAGTGATCTCTAGAGCAAGGGCCAGACGAGCAGCGCATGTGCGGGTTGGAAACAAATATCAGCACCGGGAGGTTCTTTTGGACGAGGAAGGTGCGAATCCTCCTGCTGGCAGTCGCACAACGAGGGACAGCATGGCTCCATGACTCAACCAGCGGACCTCACAGAAGTAAAGCCGGTCACCATAGTTTGCGTTGACTTCGTCCTTAGTGCCTGGAACTGGTGGTGGTTTAAGGCTCTGCGGGAAAGGATGTAGTTGACAACCTTCAACGACTACCACAGACATGACATCAGGAGGAGGTTGGGCAGATTTGGAGCACCGGGACTCTTAGTGATGATGCATGCACCTTGTTGGAGGGCTGGGTTTGTCCCGGGCGGCCATCACGTGAACACACTCAGCAGTAATAGCGGGCGGCACCCTTCTTCTTTTTTCTTTCCCAGTCATTGCTGGGGCACCAAACAAACAAAACCGTCGTCGTTCACTGAACGGACACGAATAACTGGCAGGTCGAGGGAGTGGTTGCTTCACCACCCTGAAGCCAGCACGGCGTCGCATATTGCCTTGCGCCAGTGTGGTGCCGTGCAATGGAACAAGCTGGAGAAACTCCTCATAAACCTTGAAGGTCAGCACAGGACTCCTGCTCCACGAATGAAAATTGCCAGCTGGGGCTGTGGTCCTTCATGGTCTGTGCTCTCATCAAGAGTCGAGAGAGAAGGCATCGAAATTGAGCAACAGGGTTCCCTTAAGAAGCGAGTCGTTTTCAAACGGCTGTCTGACAAAATCTCCTCAATGCGACGACAAACAGTGCGGGGTGAAAGGCTCACAACTTTCAAAAAAGGCAGAACGCTTTTCCAATGACAGAGGGAAATCTATCATCAAAACCTTGATGCACTTCCTTTGATTAAAGTCCATCCCCGTATGTGAATGGCTCCATTGTTTTTTTTTCATCCGGCGAGCAAGGAGAAACGGGAAAACCCTCATAGCTCTGGGGCGCGGCGTCACTTTGTCAGTCTCAGTAGTCTGCTTACGGAAGAGTGAAGGTGCTTTTCTTGCAAGTTGCCCTTACAGTTTTTACAATGGCCCTCCTTATCCTTCCTCTCGGCAGCAACTCGAATGCAAAATTCGATGCTTGGTGCTAGTGTCTCCCAGTGTCGGGGGCAACTATAATAACTCTGTTGCTGGACAGCCACAGTCTTCAAGCAAATGAATGAGGCACTGGGCTGTCCAAAGCGTTCAGTGGGAAAAAAGTATTCTCCCACTCAGGGTTGAGGAGGCCCCGACTCTCGAGGGTCCACTTTCCTCTTCTTAATAATCAATTGCGACACGATGATTGTCTAAAAAGAAAGAAAAAAGAAAGAAATAAGCACAAAGTGCGAAATAATGATCCACATGTTAGATACGAATACATGCAAGACTTTTACGTAGTAAAAAAATGCATACAATAATTAAAATTACGATACAGACGTCCACACAGTATTTTGTGACAAACATAGTGTTACGCCCCTGCGTTGGGCGCGGGCGTGCGTGTGTTTGAATGGGCGTGTTTGAGTGTGCGCGCATGTGTTTGAGTAAGGCTCAGTAAGCCATTGTCTGATTTGGGCGGGCGGGCGAAACAGGACCTATCAATACGAGTAACTAGTGAGCGTGAATGTGGTTGTGAGCTTGGAGGCTGGGTGAAGTGGGTGAATGAAAAGAGAGTGAGTGAGTGAGTGAGTGAGTGAGTGAGTGAGTGAGTGAGTGAGTGAGTGAGTGAGTGAGTGAGTGAGTGAGTGAGTGAGTGAGTGAGTGATTGTTTATTAGGCTTAACATAACATACATAAAGTTGATTATACATTAATAATTATATACAAGCCGCGGTCCATTGAGCCGAGACTCTTTATGGACCTGATGCCTTAGATTTTTTAAAATTACAACAGTCGTGGAAACAATGTGGACTTTAGTATCGAATTTGTTATAAAAAAATAAAAATAAATAATATGTAAATATGGGTTCATTTAAATTGTTATAATAAAAACAAATCAAAGTAATAATAATATTAATAAAAATAATAATAATAATAATAATAGTAATAAATTCTAATAATATAAAAAAATAATAAAAATGATAATGATAGCTATACTTGAATAGACGGAGTCATGATGACAGTTAAAGCAAAATATTGATAAGAATAAACATAATGATAACGTAATATTGCAATATATATGTAATAATGAGAACAGTGACAGCAATAACAATAATGATAACAGAAACAATGTTAGTATGATAGAGGCATTAACTATTTAACTATCTTGCTGGTAATTTTCGAATATCTTGAGCTTAGTTTTGTATTTGAATGAATTGGGGTTTTTGGGATGTTTTTCATGTCATCTGGGAGTTGGTTCCACAGTTTTGCTGCTCAAAAAAAGGACGTTTTGTTTACATGTTTTGTCCTGCATAATGGGAGTCTGAGATCTCTGGCCTTCGGTATCAGTATTGTGGGAGAGGTATTTAAAATCATTATTTACTGGATGCCTATGGAGAGCTTTAGTACAAACAAATATGTCTGAAGAGATATAATGTAAATGAAATTTAAGTAGTTTTGTATTTAACAAATAGGGGATTAGTGTGGGCATATCTAAGTTCATGAAACATGATCCGGATTAGCTTTTTCTGAGCTATGGAAAATCATCTATGTATGTTTTGTAAGCGCCCCCCCAAAATTTGCTGAACAGAAAAATCATATGTGGATTTTGCAATGGATAGATAAATTTGTCTAAGCAGTCAGAATTAATAAAATTCTTACCCTGTATAATACACCAGATATTTTAGAGATTTTAGTTTTTATCTCATTGAATTGTGGTTGCCAGTTTAATTTAATATCTAAGATAATTCCTAAAAATTTGGTTTCCTTTAATTCTTTTATTATATTATTGTTAATTCTTATCTAAATAGCATAGGGTTGATTTAAAGTGTGTGATACCATAAAGTGAGTTTTGAAATGTTTAACGTAAGTTTTTTACTTTTTATCCAATTTGATACTTGCTCTAATTCTTCATTTAAAGTATTTTTAAGTTCATTGAGATCTTTTCCTTGTATAAATATGTTTGTATCGTCTGCAAAAAGAACAAAATTAAGTTTATTGCTACTACGTGTGATATCATTAATATAAATTAAAAACAAGATTGGTCCTAGGATGGAGCCTTGAGGCACACCATTAATGGGTCTAAGACTAGATGTTTTCCTATCATACAGTGCGTATTGTTTTCTTTGGTTAAGATAACACTGGAACCATTTATAAGCCGGACCACGAATCCGTATACCAGTAAATTTCTCTAATAGAATGGAGTGTGGGATAGTGTCAATGCTTTACTTAAGTCACAAAATACAGTTAGTTGGTATAACTTTCTATCTAAGGCATTGTAAATACTTGAGTGATTTGGTGTATTGGGCCCGTCAACTGAATGGTTTGGGCGAAATCCATGTTGGCACTCTGTTAATAAGGCATGTTGGGAAAGATAGTTGATTAGCCTTGTTGCTACTAGTTTTTCGAAAATTTTACTAAAGCTTGGTAGAATTGATATCGGCCTATTGGTGTGTAAGGATGTATCGCCTTTTTTATATATGGGTATTACTTTTGCAATGTTTAACTTCATGGGAAAGGAACCTTCTTTAAAAGACTTATTTAAATATGGCAAAAAATGGGAGAACCTCTTCACAACATTCTTTTAAAAGTTTAGCATTAATGTCGTCGTGACCTGGTGACGATATCTTGAGTCCGTGAATTATGGATTCGACTTCTGTGGCTGTTGTTGGATTAAGATAAAGAGATATATCAACAGGTTCTGTTGATATATCTCAGAGAGAGAGAGAGAGAGAGAGAGAGAGAGAGAGAGAGAGAGAGAGAGAGAGAGAGAGAGAGAGAGAGAGAGAGAGAGAGAGCTCCACTCCACCCATCACAGCATCAACCACAGGTGCTTACACCATTGCCATACGCTGCTGCCGCCTCCCCATACCATCACTAAGGGCAAGGAATGGCACACGCTGGCCTCAAGATCCTGTCTGCCAACGTTCGCGGCTTCGGGACGAATGTCGGCGAGCTAACACACACCGTCCTCAGGAACAAAGCTGACGTCGTGGTGGCCGTCGAGACGTTCCTGACTGATGAGTGTGTGACATCATGTGACAGAATCCCGGGCTATTGTCACTGGATGCGGCGTGATCGAGGCACCGGACAAGGCGGCGGTGTAGCAGTGTGTCACCGTGAGGGACTGCAGCTTCAGTTACTGCCTGTCCCGGTCCCCGAGGAGATAGAAGCGATGTTCTTCCGCCTTCTCCTCACAGACAAAAGTGCTGTCTTGTTATGCGCTTTTTATCACCCACAATGGCACGGCGCAGCACCCTTAGCCTTCCTCACCGACCAGCTGGACACCATCTTGGCCACCCGTGACTGCCAGAACAGCGTTATCGTGGGCGACCTGAATCAGCACTTGGTGAAAAGGGCCTTCACAGAGTTGACAGTTGTTGTCCATGGGCTCACCAATCACGTCACCTTCCCCACACACGTACGAGGTGGCTCTCTGGACCCAGTGCTCACTGATCTTCCTGCAGACTCAGTGCAGTGCAGCCAGCTGAACACAGTTGGCAGCTCTGATCATCATGCAGTGCTCTCCCACATTGGCCTAGACCCCGCCAGCGAGGAAACATGCCAGCGGGTCATTTGGCTGTGGGATAGAGCTGACTGGCTGGCCATCAAGCGCGTCCTGTCTGACACTGACTGGGCCGCCGCGCTCTACGATGACGTGGATCACAATGTGGCCACCTTCACCGCCATGCTCCTTGCCGCGCGGGACCAACACGTTCCACATAGAGTGTACGAGGCTGAGCCGTGAGACCAGCCGTGGTTCGGTTTCAGGTGTCGCCTTGCCGCGGAGGATAAATACAAGGCCTGGGTGCGCCTAAAGCGCCGCCCCACACAGAGGAACAAGGCCCTGCACCGCGCCACCTGTAAGGCCATGACCAGGACAGCTTCATGGGCCAGGAACAGGTGGGAAAATGACGTCAGGAGGAAACTAGCCTCCAATCAAGTTGACCCCAAGCAATGGTGGTCCTTGGTGAAGGAGAGACAAGGCACCGTCACCCAGGAGAGAATCCCGCCCCTCATCACACCAGCAGGAGACTGGGTGGTAAAAAACCAGGAGAAGGCAGACCTCCTGGCGACGCACTTCAGCAGGAAGATGACGACACAGGACCCTGAGAGGCCGTATGTGTCACCTGGGCCTGGACAGCCCGGTGGTCACGGAGGACATCGTGGCCCGCCTCCTGCGTACCGTCAACACCAAAAAGGCGCCTGGGCCTGATGGTGTGAGTCCCTTCCTGCTCAAGCACTGTGCAGATGAGCTGATAAGGCCCCTCACGCACATCTTTCAGCAGTGCCTCCAAACGGGCGCCTGGCCAAGCCTGTGGAAGGAGGCTCGTGTCACGCCCGTACACAAGAAAAATGAGAGGACTGATCCAGCCAACTATCGTCCAATTTCGCTCCTGTCAGTTGTCAGCAAGATCTTAGAAAGGATTATTGCAGAGCAACTGACCCGTCACCTAGAGGAGCACCACCTGATGTCCCCTAGACAGTACGGGTTTAGGAAGGGACGCTCCGCCTCGGACCTGCTTCTCCTGCTCTCCAAATCATGGCAGGACTCCCTGAACTCTGGCCGCCCATCGCTGGTGATTGCCCTGGACATCGCCGGGGCCTTTGACTGTGTGTGGCACAAGGGGCTCTTGGCAAAGCTTGAACAGCTCGGCATCACGGGACACCTGCTGGCGTTGTTCTCGAGCTACCTGCACAGCCGGAGTCTGAGGGTGGTGGTGAATGGGAGCACGTCAGCCACGTACCCGGTGGAGGCTTCCGTTCCACAGGGATCGGTCCTGGGCCCCATCCTGTGGAACATTTACTTCAATGACCTCCTCCAAAGCCTCCCTGTGGCGTCTGCCTATGCTGACGACTGCACCGTGTCCCACTCCTACACCAGAGAGGAGACTGCGAACGTGATAGATGCCACCAACCGTCAACTTGGTGACATCACGGCCTGGGGAAGACTGTGGCAAGTCAAGTTTGCTGCCGAGAAGACCCAGATCATGGTTATATCACGTTCGAGGGAGGACCCCAGGCTACTTGAGGGGAAGCTAAGGTTTGGGGACGATATCCTTGCCATCAAGGACTCCATCAACATCCTGGGGGTGGAGGTTGACTCCAGGTTCCGCTTTGACCGCCACCTGGAGACAGTAGCACGTCGAGCCTCCCTGAGGGTGACTCTCCTGCGCCGAGTAAGGCACCTGCTCGACGCCGACGGCCTCATGCGGCTGTATAAGGCCCACGTGAGGCCCGTCATAGAGTACAGTCCTCTCACCTGGATGAGTAGTGCCCAGTGCCACCTGTCACTGCTGGACAAAGTGCAGAGGCGTGCTGAGCGCCTCATACACCCAACCGACGACCAATATCACAGGGAACGTCGCCCGCGGCAACAATGGCAGCAGCAGCAGCGACGACAACAACAACAACATCAGCTGCAGTTCAAACACCAGCAACAACAACAACAACAACGACTACAGCAGGAGCAGTGGCGGGATGATCCCCGCTCCCAGCTTGACAGCCTGGGGCACCGGAAGAGAGTCGGTGCCCTCACAGTGTTGCACAAGGCCCAGGTGCAACACTCTTCCCACCTTGCAGGACTTCGGGTCCCGTGGAGGAGGTCAGAGCGCGCTACGAGGACGGTAGCGTCAGGTGATCTCCTCCTCGAGGCCCAGAGGACCCACACCGTGATGGGCCAGCGAGCCTTTACTTGGGCCACGGCGACACTGTGGAACACCTTCACGGTTGAGGTGGATGTCGTGGCCATGAACACCCAGCAGGTGAAGGTGGCGGCCCACAGATGGTGCCGCCTACATCCGCCTTAGTGCCCGCAAGGCGTAACACAGTGTCGTGTCAATAGTGATACATAGTGACACACACACATAGTGACACACATTGACACAGTGACACAGTGTACGTGTAAATAGTGCGCCTGAAAAGTGCCTGTGACGGACAGTGACCCTCAGTCTGTAACATTATATATTTAGTTTATCCTATAAGGCATAGTTTTCAGATAGATGTCCCCGGGACAGGGGACATCTTTAGCTTCTGCCACCCATTGCCTTCAACAACCTCTTTGCTATTTGTAGCCCCATGTATACCATGTCAGTTGTTTAAATAAAAAAAATAAAAAGGGAGAGAGAGAGAGAGAGAGAGAGAGAGAGAGAGAGAGAGAGAGAGAGAGAGAGAGAGAGAGAGAGAGAGAGAGAGAGAGAGAGAGAGAGAGAGAGAGAGAGAGAGAGAGAGAGAGAGAGAGAGAGAGAGAGAGAGAGAGAGAGAGAGAGAGAGAGAGAGAGAGAGAGAGAGAGAGAGAGAGAGAAGTAGCAGCAAGAAATGCACTTTATATTATCCACATTCCCTAATGATAAAAGTACATTTTGAGACAATAAAAGTTTGATACATACCTCTTCTCAGTACGAACTCCTACGGAGACTGGCCGCTGGCGTGACCGTTGGTGGTGAGGGAAGACTGCTCATGGGACGTCACGTGTAATGCAGAGTTGCCAGGTGCCACGATAGTGGCCAGTCCCACGTCGGCGCCTCTCGACATGATCACGTGTTGCCATGTAGTAATTTTCTCCCTGGCGATTTTCCGTGGTGCTTCTGTGGTAAAGATCTCAGTCATGCAAATTTGCCCTGCGCTACCCGCCGCGATCACGTCGAGAGGTGCTGACTTACTCATTTAGTTGGCTAGGCTGTTGCGGGCCAGATTGTTATATAAATATCAAGCAGGGTGACGGGTCATGAGTTCGGACTCTGCGGGCTGGATCTGGCCCGCGGGCCGGAGGTTGCCGACCCTTGCTCTAAGGCAATCATATTTAGTCGAGGACTCTGTAGGAGGGAGACGTTCTAGGGTAACAAATGACTTGGCAGAAACAACTTTCTAGATCAAAAGGTTGTAACGCAAGGAGGCAAGTGAATCGGTACTTTGGCCACCGAACATAACTGCCATCGCCTTGCTCCCAAGGTACTCTATGACATTTTTTGCTTGATTTGGGAGCAGAAACGCATTCGAACAGGTTTGGATGGTCGATTTACCATTTGCAAGTTTCTGGAATGCTGACCTTTTGCAAACACTAAAAATGCGCGAAGTTGTATCACATCCTGTGAAAGCGTGAACAATCTGCAACTGAGAACACAATGCACTACCCTGAACTTGTTTTATCTCACTGATTGTCATACACTTTTTGGAATTGTGGACTTGTCAGAGCAAAAATAGAGGCACCTATTGTTCACGTCAGCATAATAGAGAAGAAGAATGAGTAAGTATGTATCCTTCCCTATCAATGTCGTAGGCTGATGTTTTGATGCCTTGATTACAGCCTTGACAATATCCACGTCTGCATCCATTGATGCATTGATAACAGTGCACCCCTTCTTCTACAGTTCCTCAGTCACAAGATCAATAAATCCTTGTTTGTTGCAATGTCTGGAAAGGAAATCATCCTTTCTTCCCACAAACTCAGTTTTTGCATCAAAGTTGACGATCGGGTGGATGTTTTACCCACGTCGCCGATGCGTATTATCTTTGATGAAAGGACCTTCACTAAAACCATCAAAAACTACGGTGGCTTTACCATAATGGCATATGTTAAAATCGGCGTACGACCGTGCAATGGCACCATAACTGTCACCCCTTTTCCATGGCAAGCGGTAAACCAGAGAGCCATCATCAAGGACATAATATTCAGTTGATGGGATATAATCCATGACAGATTTGTTTGATTCCTTGTTTGCAAACTCGGCGACCGTATGGGCTAGTTGAGGCTTGTCTGCTTTACGAAAAATTTCTTTGGCTTCAAAAAGGGCTGTAGGGAATGGGCTGAGCTCATAGGTCATTACATCTTCCAGTGAAAGGTCTCCGGTTTTCGACAGAGCCAGAAATCGTTGGAATAGCAGAGCAGGATCAATGATTTTGTACTGTACTGTGTTAGGATATATAAATATGGCAACACTCATAGAGGTATGTCAGGTATTTTCCTAAAGTCAGGAATGACCAGGTGTCAGGTGTCTCTGTACTGTAGATAGGATATATGGCAACACTCATGTATTGCCAACGCGCTCCTTGATCTCTCATATATAAATATGGTTAGCGCGTGACCTTCGGAAGAGACGACGCCTCACTCTTGACCCAGCACAGAGGTCACACACATTCCGCGCTCGTCTCGTGGGCGGCCACGTGTGCCGCCCAATCCATTCTAGCCCATGGCTACATCTCTGTACTGCTGTTCCTGCTGACCAATACATCTTCTGGCTTCAAATAACAAAGGTGACTACTCATTATACCCACACTCTACTTTAAGGGACACTCGGTAAGACATACACAGACCTCAGAACGCGTGTTGACCACACCACTCCTCCGAGCCTTGACCGTTTTGCGCCCACAGCTAACGCAACGACGCCCGCCACACTCCTCTCATCTATAATATATTCAAGAGTACCCCGGCAACGGTACAGTTTGGCCTTTGGCAACTTTGATGGTGGACTCATCTGCAAGGGATTTTGCCCGGTCTTTCCGTTTGAATGAGATCCCCAAAACAGGCTTTCCCACTATTCTTTCAACGATCTCGCTCCGTCGAACTGTATCAAGCGTATTTACATTCACATCCTCTTTGGTGATTACACCAGTAATACTGTTTCTCAGAGATGGGTCAAGAGAGAATGGCGTGCAAGTGGAAAGTTTTTCTTTGACCTTTTCCAGGTCAGAGTGACCGCGTTTCATCCCTGCTTCTGTTGCTTCTCGGTGTTGCTCGCTGGTCGTGTATGCGAGGTCATTGAATTCCTACATGGCGTTGTTGTACTCAGATGTGAACATGGGGTTAGGCACCAAAATTACGGGTCTAGGATGAATATTGAAGAAGTTGGAGCATTTTAAGGATTTGGCGGCCATCTTGGATGCCATTTTGAAAAAAACACATTTTCAGTGTTCAAATTGTGGTAGACATTTAGTATGTTATTAAGCACACCTGATAATACAAAATTCCGTTGAGTTTTGCAGTAATTGTTTTGGGGTAAGGTGACTTTTTTTACATAAATGCAGCCGACTATAAGTAAAGAAAGCAATGGAGTGTGCTATTTTTTTCGTTACCAATAATTCTGCAAAAATGTAGAACAGGGCTCTACCTTCCGTTGTTCACATCAAACTCTTTAAAATGGCTAAAATGATAAAAATCTGAAAACAAATCTGAGACAGCGTTTTCGCGTTCAGCCATCGATTTTTTTCAGTCGGCTAAGCATGGACCATATACATAGAGTCTGCACGGTCTGTGTGTCTTTGTGATTATATATATATATATATATATATATATATATATATATATATATATATATATATATATATATATATATATATATATTTCTCTCCCTCTTAATCCAGTCAGACATGTGATATTCTGAAATTTGCACCAATGATATTAGTAAAACTTAAGATAATGTTGGCAGTCACTTATTGTCTCTTCCAAGAAATATGCCTTTTTAGTATTACTTTTCTGGACTCCTAGTAAGCCTTTACGTAAAATGCAGCTCAACTTTAGCTCCCTCGTGATGCTATGGGCGGCTTTTTCTGGACTCCTAGTAAGCTTTTACGTAAAATGCAGCTCAACTTTAGCTCCCTCGTGATGCTAAGGGCGGAGACAAATATAAAATGTTTCAGTGTTTCAATGTCGGGCTACAAAGTGAGATTTTTCCTTTCACAGCAGATCCTAACGACATTAGCAGGGATTGACATCTTCTGAAGATTGACCTTGTTTCCGTCGAAAGTTACAAAAATCTTTTGAATAAGCCATGAAAGCATTAATGATAATTATCTTCAAAATTTACTTTAATTCAACTGTGGTAGTAAAGGTTTAACAGTCATAAGCATACATATGCAATTAAGATGTTCTGTACAAACTATGTTTTTTTTCCAACAATGTTGTAAGGGAATAAAACAATATTCCAGCTCCCTTCATGCATTGCTACATAATACATTTAATTTTAAGCAGGCTCGAGTTTCGCCTACCTGCAGCTGACGTAGGTTAAGACAATTATTCAGTGTTCAGGTGATTTGATCTTATTTGCTTCTGTTGAACGTATGAACATACCGTAACTTATCTGGACCAGAGGGGCTGTGTGGTCTGTATTTACATGTATATCTATGTAATGATCGGTAATTTTCATGTATTTGGCTTTTATTACCAGGCTATGGTGGAGGCGGCCTCTCGACTGATGTTCAACGCAACGGAGGAAAAGGTTTTCTTTGGAGACGTGGTGATCGTGGTGCCCGAAAATTGGAGTTGCCAAGGAATTCATCTCGAATCCATGTCACATATATACTCATGGGACTCAGCGCACCTCAGGCTGGGTCCTTCTCATTACCTCTTCGGCGACAACCCATGGACGCAACAGCTTGGAGGCTGCGGCGAGCCTGGCGACTGGATTTATTTATCAGAAAATTTCTTGATGAATCATTCCAACGTCGGCAGTCCAGGTGAGAAAAAGGCGGCAGAGTGCTTTTGTTGAGAATCATAGGAACACACTCTCCGAGGGTGTAAGCTATTAGTTGCTTAGTAAACTTTTGAACAGGGATTAAGTCACAAAAGGGCATGTATAACCCCTTAAATGTAACTAACCTAACCTCACTTTAACCCCTTAAAAGTAACTAACCTAAAGTCATTTTAACCCCTTAAAAGTAACTAACCGAACCTCACTAGAACCCATTAAAAGTAACTAACCTAACCTCACTATAACCATTCAAAAGTAACTAACCAAACCTCACTATAACCCCTTAAAAATAACTAACCTAACCTCACTATAGCCCATTAAAAGTAACTAACCTAACATCACTATGAACCCTTTAAATTAACTAACCTAACCTCACTATAACCCCTTAAAAGTAACTTACCTAACCTCACTATAACCCCTTGAAAGTAACTAACCTAACCTCACTATAACCCCTTAAAAGTAACTAACCTAACCCCACTATAATCCCTTAAAAGTAACTAACCTATCCTCACTATAACCCCTTAAAAGTAACTAACCTAACCTCACTAACCCCTTAAAAGTAACTAACCAAACCTCACTATAGCCCCTTAAAAGTAACTAACCTAACCTCACTATACCCCTTTAAAAGTAACTAACCAAACCTCACTATAGCCCCTTAAAAGTAACTAACCTTACCTCACTATAACCCGATAAAAGTACTCTAAGCTCACTATAACCCCTTAAAAGTAACTAACCTAACCTCGCTATAACCCCTTAAAAGTAACTAACCTAACCTAACTATAACCCTATAAAATTACTAACGTGACCTCACAATAACCCCTTAAAAGTAACTAACCTAACCTCATTATAACCCCCTAAAAGTTACCAACCACTAACCTAACCTGACTATAACCCCTTAAAAGTAACTAACCTAACCTAACTATAACCCCCTGAAATGACTAACATAACCTCAATATAACCCAAGTAACTAACCTAACCTCACTATAACCTTCTAAAAGTTACCAGCCTAACCTCACTATAACCCCCTCAAAGTAACTAACCTAACCTTACTATAACCCCTTACAAGTTGCTAACCTAACCTCATAATAACCCCCTAAAAGTTACCTAACCTCACTAAAACCTCTAAAGGTTACTAACCTAACCTCACTACAACCCCCTGACGGCTGATGTAGGGATATAAATACTGCAAATGGTCGATCAGATCTAGATCTGGAAAACGGTTATAGCTAAGTGACTCGTATTGTAAACACTTGAAACACTTGAAACACTTGAAACACTTTATTATACTTATATAGGTCATACATATAAGTAAAAAAATTGTATTTTATAATAAACATATATAAGCAGCCCATTAGAAGCTAATAAATAGCTTTTTAGGCAGCATTTTTTTGTAAATTTAGTCACAGTTTTATCAAGGTAGTAAATATTACAAAATTGAGCCCAGATCCATCCTTAAATTATAAGAGTGCCAGTAACATGCGATGCTGGCACCTAACCCTAACACCAATTTGTAAAATATATAGTTAATTTCATAAATGATAATATCTTATTATACTAGGCACCATGTTTTAAATCACCTTAATTTCATAATTTGGAAACACCATAATTTTAAATTGTATCAGGAAGATAAAGGAGGAGACAGTGATAGTGATAGTTAGTATTGAGATAATATATGTTTTTTATATTGTGTTTTAAATGCATGGATAGTGGGTAATGACTTTATATTCTCAGGTACATTGTTCCATATTTTAGGACCAGTATAGGCAATTGAGTGTTGAAAAATTGTCAGTGTGTGTTGAGGTATTCTTAGGTTTTCACGTGTGCGGGTAGGATAATTGTGTTGTGGTAACAGTAGTGGTATATTATCTGTACTGAATGATTTATACATGAATGTTGCAATTTGTAACTTATTAAGGTCAAGGAGTTTTAGCATGTTCATAGTCTTAAAAAGAGGTTGTGTATGCTCAAAGTAACCACTATTTGTAATGATTCTTATGATTTTCTTTTGAGTAATAAGAAGGGGAAGCAAGTGAGTAGGATACGTATTACACCAGATGGGAGCACAGTATTGTAAATGTGGTAATACATGGGCATTATATAATATCTTTAAAACATCATTTGGCATGAGATCTCTCACTTGAAGTAATAGAGAGACAATTCTCGATAATTTGAGGACTAATTCAGAGATGTGTTGTTTAAACGTCATTGTCTCATCAAAGGTTACCCCTAATAATTTATGTTGTTTTGTTCTTTGTATTGTAGAAGTATCGTACTTTAAAGGGGGCAATGATTTTACTGGTTTATTGGTAAATAACATATAGTGGGTTTTATCTAAGTTGATTGTTAATCTATTACTGACACACCATTGATGGAAGAATTTGAGGTCACTGTTAGCTGTTTCTATTAGAGTTTCAGGATTCTCTCCACTGATGTAAAAAGTTGAATCATCGGCAAAAAGTATTGATTTTAGATTTGGAAATAATTGGGGGAGATCATTTATGTATATTAGAAAAAGTACTGGACCGAGTACACTACCCTGGGGAACTCCATAACGTATTAATGTGGGTGTTGATAAGTGATTTGAGAATTTTGTGGATTGCGTTCTGTTGGTAAGATAGTCTTTAAACCAATTTTTTATGACACCCCGGATACAGTATTCAGGTATCAAGCTGCAGTAGAACTATCTTACCTAACCATACCTTACATAAGTTGTGTTAACTGTCGTGCATCAGTTTCTTGTCTACATATAATATCTTAACTGCCACGTGACAGTAAAGGTTGTTTCAAAACATCCTGCCCTGCCTTTACCTAACCACATGTCACATATCATAGTGTTTTGCCTCTAAGCACTTCAAATAAGGCCAAATTTCACTATCGAATTACGTGCGTAGTTATGATACGACTTGAGAAAGTAAAGGAAAAAAAGTCTTGCAATCTTGGGAAAAATCGCTAGCCATCTAAGGAAAATCCCCAGAAAATGTATCTCCATACATTTAAAGCCTCAATGTACCCTAACATTATAATCACATCATTAAACACTTCATATATCAGTAAATAGTCCTTGCAACCTTTTAAGTTAAGATACACCGTGACGGCTGGCAAATGGCGCCGATGGTAGGCTACGTGATGGGGTGATGCGTATACGTAGTAAGTGGTAGTTTTCGACAACGCCCCATTTTCTATTGAAGTCCAAGGTGGCAGGTTTAATGCAAGTGCAATAATCTTTGGTTTTCAAAATGAGTTTGTGGTGCACACATAAATAAAAAAATTCCTTTGGTTTCTCGTTATTACACTCCAAATTAAATTGCAGTAGCTACACGTCGCCAGCTTCACAACCTTCTATGCACCGTGACCGCCAGAGAACTGAACCCTCTGCCTATGCGTGACGTCACTGACGTGGCAATAACTCGCGGAGTATTAGAAACATCAATATATTACAATTATATGATTATATGCTTAAATATATCAGAAAGGTTGATGTGGTACGAATTTAGAGCATTTCGTATCCATATATGCAATAATTCATGCAAACTGTACCTGTTCCATATACAGGAACTACATATCCAGCTGTAATCAAGGGTTTACTGGGGCTTAGTATAGCCAAGGTAGCGTTCGGGAGACGATCTGACTGGACTTAGAATTTTTGAGGCATCTAATATTTCATAGCGGCCGTGTGGGTTAACCAAGGCTGAGTACTCAGCACGCTGGAACCTTTGCAGATGTGAAGTACACTAAGCATACTATACAGTGCGGTAGTTTAGTTCAGTCAAACCCGGAAGGCCGAATTATTCAGAATTTCCGTTTTTGGTCAATGTCTGAAGGACTGCCTCGAAGTCTAATACACTCCACCCTCTAAACACCTTCACAAGGTAGGAAGGAATTTCTAATGGCCAGTTGAACAGGAGCACTCAAAGAGCGTAGACAATAATATAGGGAGTGAGTGAGTTGAGAGTGTCTCGCAAATCGACCCGTGTTACCGACTTGTACTTCCGTCGTACACTGAACTGTTAATGATTTAGAGTGGTTTATTTTTTATAAATATAGACAGAAAACAAGTCTATGTACTATACTCTGAAACATAGGCTAGTGAAAGAGTACATCGTAAAAGCCAGAGCATCTCTACCAGCAGCATATCCAAGGAAAGTATACTTAAACGATTACCGGGGTTACAGTATGGAGGTAATCAAGAGATATGTCTCTGTTTTTTTTACCAAACTTTAATCCATACACAGTAGCTGGGAGGCAGTAGCAGAGTGGTTAGTGTCTCCGTGGGGCTTGCTCGATGACCCGAGTTCGATCCTCGATGAGGACGAATATCCACTTAAAATCTTTCGGCAACCATCGAGTGGCCTAAGAGCACCGACATGCTACCCATTAATTCTACCATATATTGCGATTGCATCGGAGGACACAGGGGGGCGGCATGAGCCTCACAGGCGTTACTATAAAAATCCTTCCTGCGCCACCACGGGCGAGGGCCAACCATCACAGTCCTCGAGTTAACCTCCAGGGCCTACCATTTCAGCCCTGGAGGTCACGGCCTACAGGCGCTATGGGCACAAATGTAAAAACAAAAAAATAAATAAGATCTTGTTTATATTAGGCATACTATCAATTAGTCTGGCAGCCAAATGGGATTTTAGGGGTATACCTGGAAGTAGAGTATATACAATGTTTTTTTATTGATTTGGGTCACTGAGACCATAAATATTAACAATCCGCTTGATGACACCCTGTCACCTTTGGGCATTTTTTCTAATTTGCATAAAACCAAGATGGCCGCCAGTGTTCTATTGAATATACTATAATTAAGATATCTCGGCTTCTAGAAGGGATTTTAAACCAATCTAAAATGTTTTAACGGGCCTTTAAGACAGTAGGAGCCCAATGGAATAACTTTTATTATGATTTGACAAATCCTTCATTTGCATAAATCCAAGATGGCCGCCGTCAAACCTCTCGGGAGACCGGTTTTATGTCACCACATTCTGGATACAATTTTGGATACATTTTAAATGATTTGTTTTAGTGTCTAAAAAAAATAGAGGTCCCATATAATACATCTTATATTACAATTTAAATATATTTGTGGGAATTTATGTCACATACATATTTAATTTGAAGTCCTTACCTAATCAAAACCCATGTTCTATCGCATCGACACATTATCCCAGCCAATCAACTAACTAGGATACTTATCGGTGGATAGTAGGGTTGCATTGCGGATCAGGATTTGATTAATACTGCAATGGTCCTGTGATCCGATGTGGTCGCCCGTGATCAGGGCCGCCCGTGTATGACAAGAGGCGGTGGGCTGGAGGCGGTATTTGTCGAGACGTCAATGGTTATCACACCACTAACTTGACGCGGCGGATTGATATCAGTGTGTTGTATCTTAACACGGTCCTATTGTTTTACACTTATATGTACAATTAACTATGTACAAAGTCTCTTCATATTAATCAGAGAAAAGATGTTATCTTCACGGAGGGTCTGGGTGTACTGTCCTTTTAGTCCAGCACGTCTATTAACAATTAGATGTTATCCTTTCAAGGGCTCGGAGTGTACTGATTTTCCGAGAATGGGCGGCGAGCCACCGCTACCTGGTCCTAAGCCACGTATTTTATTCCCTATGGCCTAGAATCTAATGACGATAGCCAATGACCGCGCTTCAATCTGAGGTGCTAGTTATTTAAGTGCAATGCTTATTAACCACTGGGAATATTAATTTATCCTATCCCAGTATTAATCATTTACTTAAATTACCTTAATTATTACCCATTACCATTATAATTATATATATACATCCCTATACACCCCTATCACGAGCGGAAAATACTTCACTCACAAGGGGGGGGGGGAAACAAAACCACCACTCTACCAATTACGAGAGGGTGGTTTATGGATAATTTCCACAATATTAGCTTCATTTGCATATTCCAATATGGCCGTTGTCAATCTGTTAACATTTAGCTGTACTTTTGAATGACATGCTTGATTGATCTAAATGGTGACAATATCATTGAACACCTTCAATATTATATTAGTAGTTTGTCATTGACGTATACGTTAGAATATATCTAAGCTGACAGACACCAGGTCATAAAGTAAACTAATTTCAGATATCCATTATATAGGATAAAGTGACTGAAAAGTCATAATGTTTTAGTAGTGTCTATGCTGAGCAAGCCATGGCGCATAAATAAATCGTTCACATTTCTTCTCCTTTAACTACTGCGATATTAGAGTTTATAGTACATGACATTGTACACAGTTATCAACTTGATGTTCCTCTCATTTGTCTGTGTTGGCATTAATACCTTTATGTCTAATTGTCATCGTCGTCATCTGCATCAGAGGCTACATCACATTTAGTCAGTTCGTTAAGACAGTCCTCAGCATGACATCCGCAAAATACAGTGCACGGTAGTTTACCGCTCATACATCCACATCTTCCTGATTTGCAAGGTCTTTCACTTTCACAAGAGCAGAGAATCAGTTTCAGAATCTCTTGTGGAGCAAGGGACACATCTTCATGTATCGATTTAGGCAACATAGTTTTGGAAATGTCGTCACGAACGTATCCATGTTTGTTCTGTAGGATCTAGCGAGGGAGGGTCTAGATCCAAAGCGTGTTTCCATACAGCTGCCTGCAGGTGTGCCCGTTTGACATTTTCCAGAAATGCTTCTGTTGTGGGAGGTAGAAACTTCAGCTTTGGTATGGCTGTGGTGCCCTTTCCAACCTTTGTGGCCCATGAGTTCTTCCTTGCCTCAGACATACTGCTACAGTCCTTGTGTCCATAGCATGCGGCCACAAACTTAGATGCCTGTCTTGTTATATCTGGTAACAATGCATGAATGTCACCGAAAAGTGACAAGGAGTAGCCTTCTCGCAGTACTTTCAGTACCCTGACTTTACCAATACCGAAATAGCATGAACATGTATCACAACCCGGTAGGGCGTGCATAGACAACAGTCCATATACTATGCTCTGCTGTTGTTTAACAGTAGCTTGTATGTCAATAACGGTTCTACCATGAATCGGCGATTCCATGATCATGTGACTGGTTCACTGTCGCTCAAAGTAGTGGTGAAGCAGAAGGATGAAGACGTCGGTGCCATCTGCAATCACTGACACGCCTACTTGGTATTCAGTCGCAACTGTTACTACTTGTTGAACAATGATGCAGTCTGTCTCTTCATGAGATGTAGACATGTCTTCTCGGTGGATCACCACTCCCCCATAACTTATTTCAACAGGTGTGTTATTACTGCTAGTGATGACAAGTTTGTGGATCATTGTGTAGTCTCGATGGAAGGTAGTGTCTCTGGTCAGCTCTTCACAGATAATTTCCATCAGCTGTGATTTATTTTCTGACACTGTCAGGACAACTTTCTGGTGGGGTAGAGGTGTATCTAGAGCCAGTCGATGTACTCTGCTTGCTTCTGTTGTTCTATTGCATCTGGTCGTACTCTTGGTACTGAAATCCTGGTACCTGTCGAACACGAGATAGACATCGCTAGAAGTAAGTTTCTGTTGGATGTACTGTTTGAAGTTCACAACAAAGTCGCGGACTGTCCCATTCGCTGGCCAGTGTATCGCCCAGAGGACAGCTGAACCATCTAGCACCCTACATTTGACTTTGGGTAATACGTTTCTTGATGACATCTCAACTTGTAGTTGGTTCTTCAACTGTGCCTTAGCCTTTCCCGTTCTCATGTCATCCGAGTCGTTGAACATCGATGTAGGCACCGGGGATAGCTCATACGATAGTAATGTCTTGATGTCTATTGTGTCACGGCAGTCTTGAGTCCTGGAGTCCTATGACTCGTGAAAAGAGAAGGGTGGTATTGAACAACTTTGCTGTACCAATATTCACACGCTTCTTTATTACTTGCATTATCACCGTCTTCTTTGAAATGGGATTGTAGAAGCCATCTGGCCAAGAACTCTCGAATTCTTCCATTTGTTTGGTCCCAATGGCCACAGTCTTATCCACGTTCACTGAAACAGGTGCCACTCGACCACTGACAATGTTCACTATCTTGTCTGCTTCGTTGCTGGTGGACAGAGGATCGATGCTCCGATTTAACTTTTGATGAATGGTTGCCCTGTCAGCTGCGTCTGCTGCAATCCTTGATTTCTGCTCCTCTTTGTGGGTGTCCTGTCTTGCTGCATGGTCTGGGTCACTCATACGGGCAATTCTTCAACCAGCTTGCTTGGAATGTGGAGACCAATTGTCCATGTCTTCAGAGTGTCTGGTCGCATTTTCATGGATTTATGCAAATGAAGGAGTTGTCAAATCTTAATAAAAGTTATTCCATTGGGCTCCTAATGTCTTAAAGCCCCGATAAAACATTTTAGATTGTTTTAAAATCCCTTCTAGAAGCCGAGATATCTTAATTATAGTATATTTAGCAGGACAATGGCGGCTATCTTGGTTTTATGCAAATTAGAAAAAATGCCCAAAGGTGACAGGGTGTCATCAAGCGGATTCTTATTATTTATGGACTCAGTGACCCAAATCAACCCAAAAACATTGTATATACTCCAATTCCAGGTTAAGCTAGTTGGCTGCTGGACTAAATGCTAAACATCTCATAAGGGCAGCCCTTCTCGTGTGTTATAATGTTCCACGCATATGTGTTTGAGCGACACAGCACGTCGACAGCTGCATTTTTGGGTGTCATGTAAAGAACCAAGCACACTGGCTCTCTACATTGGGTGTTGTTCAAACTTCATCCACAACACGGTTTCTTTACCATACTCGTCAGAACAATGAAAGCATTTACGACATGTACATCACATATGAATAATTAAATCATACACCACTTACCTTTCTTCTACTCTCCGGCAGGGACAGCGAAACGTACACATGATAATCCATTTGCGGGAATGACTATCATACTTGGAAAGCGAGAGACTACTTCAAACCACTGGTAATACTGAACTCTGCAGCAGAAGGCATCTGACCGCTGTTGATGTATTGAGGTAGTGCTAGTGCCACTTCCATCGCGCCCATGTACTCAGTATCTGTGGCCTGAATCAGATGAAGAGAACGTAGTCATTAAAATTGTATTAATTAAGTAACGTGATGGTAGTGGATGACGATCACTTAATGCATATCAGGCCTATCACAATATCAGCACAAATCATTCAGAAGCTTCGAAGAGTTGAATTTGAAGAAGCAGGAAAGTTAAGGATAACACGTTGCAAACGGTATAATGGAACACACTTGGCCTTACCATTAAAATGTAATGCAATAAAACTACAAAAGGTGGGAGAGTGCATAGCAAACATATTTCAAATATTAGAATGGCGATCGAGAGAGAGAGAGAGAGAGAGAGAGAGAGAGAGAGAGAGAGAGAGAGAGAGAGAGAGAGGAGAGAGAGAGAGAGAGAGAGAGAGAGAGAGAGAGAGAGAGAGAGAGAGAGAGAGGAGAGAGAGAGAGAGAGAGAGAGAGAGAGAGAGAGAGAGAACATAAAGAGAGAGAGAAGGGGGAGGTGGTTGTGGTCGATGTAGTATTGCCAAGCTCTACATGATGTTTGGTTGGTTCACGGGAAGAAAATAAAAACGTAATGCACTGCAAATAATATAAGGTCAGACGTTTGCTCTCTCTCTCTCTTTCTCTCTCTCTCTTTCTCTCTCTCTCTCTCTCTCTCTCTCTCTCTCTCTCTCTCTCTTCTCTCTCTCTCTCTCTCTCTCTTCTCCTCTCTCTCTCTCTCTCTCTCTCTCTCTCTCTTCTCTCTCTCTCTCTCTCTCTCTCTCTCTCTCTCTCTCTCTCTCTCTCTCTCTCTCTACTATCCTCTTCCTCTAGATGCCTCTTCTACCTTTCCGTACATGCAATATACATGAAGTCAAGATTTACCAGGCTCTGAATAAATACCGATAGATAAATTAACAATATGAGTTTCCTTAACAAATACAAGGTGAGATAATCCTTTCTTTTCCAGTGGTGGAAGAACATTCTGATAATATGCTTAAGCCTTAAAGGAACATAAATACCTGCGCAATGATCACTTCAAAACCCTTCATACCAAGACCTAGTGGATTCGATTTGAGTAGTGTCGTTGTTTTTTTCACAACATGATACTTTCCCTTATTCCCAGAACCTTTCTTGTGCCGCCCCCAGGTACCGTCTTGGTGCACGAATGGGCCAAGTACAGGTGGGGTGTGTTCGAGGAGTACGGTCACGCCCACGATCTCATCTTTCCTGCCGCCCACCATGACGCGAACAACACCGTCACTCCCACTTACTGTACCAACAACCCACTGGAGGGCACCATGTAAGTTTCGGGCCTGCGGCCGGATAATATCCCTTTATTACAGAAGGTAGCGACAACTTCTTTTATGGACGCCATATTGCTTCCTCTCGTCGCGCCGTTCACCTTCTGCTCTCTCTCTCTCTCTCTCTCTCTCTCTCTCTCTCTCTCTCTCTCTCTCTCTCTCTCTCTCTCTCTCTCTCTCTCTCTCTCTCTCTCTCTCTTTATTTAAACTGTTTTACATTTGTAATAGCGCTAAAGCTCTAGGTTTTACTCTAGAGCTATCTTTAGCTACATATAATATATAACACACATTTTATATTTAATAAATCTAGGCCATCAACCAGCTGTTCACCCCCCGCTTGAAGTCTTCTAGCGAGGCGTGGTGGTGGAGGTCGGTTTGGCTAACTAGCTGGTTCCACAGACGGCCGTAGCGGGGTAGGAAAGAACACACGTGGTGTTCTGTTCTGGAGTTGTTCTTGTCTGTATGGGGCGACACGGGTGGAGAGAAAGGGCGGCGGGGTCCTGGGGAGCTTGATGACTGCCAGGTGGGACGTGTGGATATTGAGTACCTTGTGGATGACACATTAACCTGCCAAGGCCCTGCGCTCCTGGAAGGGTTGGAAGGAGTCAGGCGCGAGGTGGGGACGTTTTCCATTCACCAGTCGCTGGACTCTTCTCTAGACGCGGTCTAGTGTAGCCAGGTAAGAGGGCGGGCATGGAGACCATGCTAAGGGGGAGTATTCCATGAGGAGACGTACCTGTGCCTTGAACAGGACCTCAACCCTCTTGGCATCCAGGAGGTGGGAGATATGCCGGAAACAGCTGAGTCTCCAGGCCGCCTTTTTAGCAACTCTCCTGGCATGACTGGTGAAGGTCAGTCGCTCGTCAAACTCCAACCCAAGTATGGAGAGGGATCTCTAAATCGGAAGTAATCTGCCCTCAAGCTGTATATCCGGCACTGGCAGGGTGGTGATGTCTTGCTTGCGGGAGGTAAGCAGTGTCTGGGTTTTGTCAGGGCCCAGGCTGACCTGTCATCGACTACTCCAGGTGACGTTGTTACCCAATGCCAGGTTGATGCGGCACACCGTGTCCAGCCAGTCACGTCTGGCGCATGTGAAGGCAAGGGTGCAGTCGTCGGCGTACGCCTGGGCCTCAGGAATGAGCTGGATAATGTCATTGAAGTAGACATTCCACACAAGAGGCCCGAGTACAATGCCCTGCGGGACGATGGCGTGGATGGGTTGCTGGCTGGATGTATGGCCGTTGATCACCACCCGTAAGGTTCTACTTGGAGGTAGTCCTGGATGAGCTGCAGCAGGCCGCCGCGCACTCCAAAGCTTGGCGGTGAGACATCGGTGCTACACCCTGTCAAAGGCTCCGGCGATGTCCAATGCCAGAACAAAGGTGTCCATTCCTCTATCCAGCGAGTGGCTCCAGAAAGCAGACTGAAGGAGGAGCAGGTCTGCAGCTGACCTTTCCTGCCTAAAACGAAATTACTTGGAGTTGAGGAGATGATGGGCGTCCAAAAAGGTATTCGCGCTGTCGAACACCTTCTTATCCATTGCCTATCCGTATTCTTGACCACCCTGGAAACACGCCCAACAAACTTGATCTTTTCTTAACCTGTAACCCTTCTGCTTACTCTGTGAAACCATTCTCTCCGTTGGGCTCCTCCGATCACAATCTTATTTATTTTACCTGTCCTATCGCTCTGATGCTGCTTTGGGTTCCCACCTAAGTGGAGGTGCTTCTGACATTTCAACTTACCTCTTTGTGCAGAACGCATAACTGAGGTCTCTAGCATGGATGCATATATTCAACACACTTTCTTTAATCCTAAAGCCCGTAAACCTTGGTTTAACTCTGCTTGTTCTCATGCTGTCGAAGATAGAGAGGCGGCTCACAGACGGTACCGTAACCATCCATCTCCTGAAACTCACGCCCTTCATATTTCTAACTGTAATTATGCCACTATTTTTCTTAAACTTGCCCAAAACTCCTTCATCAATAGAAAAAAATCAAAGTCTTTCTGAATCAAATTCCTCTCGTGACTTCTGGCATCTAGTAAAACAATCTCTAATAATTGTTCTTCTTCATCCTTCCTTCGTATGCTTTTCCTGGATGGCTCCACAGCTGTCTCATCTATTTCTAAAGCTGAATTTTTTGCTCAAACATTTGCTAAAAATTACACTCTGGTTGATGAATGGCTTGTTCTTCCTTCTCTTCCGCCCTCTGACTATATTAATGCAATTTATTAACAACTTTCGTAATGTTCTTTTCTTTGCTTTTTCAGGCCTTGCTCCTCGGAAGGCGTACAGCCCTGACGGAATCATTCCTATTGTTCTGAAATGCTGTGCTTCTGTGCTTGCACCCTGCCTGGTCAAACTTTTCCGTCTTTGTCTATCTACTTCTACCTTTCCTTCATGCTGGAAGTTTGCTCACATTCAACCTGTTCCTAAGAAGGGTGACCGTTCTAATCCTGCAAACTACCGTCCTATGGCTTTGACTTCCTGCCTTTCTAAAGCTTTTGAATTTATACTTAATACGAAGATTCGCAAGCATCTCGTACCTGCTTACAATCTTCTATCTGATCGTCAGTACGGTTTCCGTAAAGGGTGATCAACTGGTGATCTTCTAGTTTTCGTAACATAATCTTGGTCATCCTCCTTTAGGGGTTTCGGTGTAACTTTTGCTGTTGCCCTTGACATACCAAAAACATTTGAAAGAGTCTAGCATAAATCTTTAATTTAAAAACTACCGTCATTAGATTAATATCATTCCCTCTGCACCTTCAAATAAAATTTATTTCAAACCGTTCTATTGCTATTGTAGAAGGTAATAGTGTTGTTCCTCAGTGTTATGTCCTATCACTTTCCGTGGTGATATATCCCATCCATAGCCTATCACCTTTTTCTATTTATTGATGATCATACAAGTATAACTAAATGCCCTATCCACTCTTATGCTGATGATTCTACCCTGCAATTTTCATCGTCGTTTATTAGATGTCCTACTCAATAGGAACTAAGTGATTCACGGAGAGATGCCACAGAGCTCGTAACTTCTGATCTTTCTAATTCTGATTGGGGCAAAGCAAACCTTGCTTGGTTTAATTCCTCCAAAACACAATCTCTTCACCTATCTAGTCGACATAACCTTCCAAAAAACTATCCTCTCTTCTTCAATGACACTCAATTGTCTCCCTCCATTACATTGATCATTCTTTGACTGTCATCTTTAACTAAAAATCTATACTGGAAATCTCACATCTCATCTATTGCTAAAACAGCTTCCAAGAAGGTAGGTATACTGTGGCGTCTGCGTCCATTTTTTTCTCCCTCCCAGTCGCTTGCTCTTTACGTGATCTTTATCCGCCCATGTATGGAGTATGCCTCTCATGCTTGAGGAGGATCCACTTATACAACTCTCCTAAACAGGGTAGAGTCAAAAGCTTTTCGTCTCATCAACTCCTTTCCTATGACTGATTGTCTTCAATCTTTAAATCACTGCTGTAATGTTGCTTCTCATGCTATCTCTACCGTTATGTTCATGCTCACTGCTCTTCTGAACTTGCTAACTACATGCCTTCCCAGCGAAGCCTCTTCCCGCCACCTCGCTGCACAACACTTTCTTCTCATTCTCTTCACTATTCTGTCCATTATTCTGTCCTAATGTAAGAATAAACCAGTATCTTTAGTCTTTCATCCCTCTCATTGACAAACTCTGGAACTCTCTTCCTGTTTCTATTTTTCCACATTACTACGACTTAATTTTTTTCAAGAGAGAAGTGATAAGACACCTCCCGAACTAAATTCCGAGGAGGTCGCTGGAGCCACACCATCACTTATCAGACCCGATTCTACATGGCTGGATTCTGGGAGTAGAGGGACTGGATTTCCAGTGGACGCATCCATAAATGATGATACGGTGACACTTTGTGTCAATTCTTGTCAATAACCCCCCAACTTTGGGGATGATGATATGAAAGCTGAAAAGCTTGAACCATCAGTTCTCAGTCACGAAGATGAGCAATTTCATTAACTTGAATATTATGATGATCAATAATTATTGTACTGCTACCAAAAGTTTTTAACTCTGTCCATCGATTTAACCCATTTGGCATCGGTTTAAGGTTTTTGACGCATTAAAAGACCTTGAAGCCCAGAAATACCAATTCCAATAATTGTTTTACCTCAAAAACAATTGGAATACATAAGTAACTTGTTTTTAGCCTTGCTGGTTGAAAAATTGCGTTGTATTCTTTTTCCCCGTCCGCCAGCAGCCATCTTTAATATATATTTATGGGTACTTGCAACCAGAAATCGCTTGATTAACAAAGGTTTACTTGAAGCTTAGACATCAAAGTAACTGAAAAAAATGATGGCAGGTATAAAAAGGGGAGGGGACCTTTTTGGGTTCTGGCCCATGGTCTATGTGTCCTTAGTGGTGCGTATTGTCCGAAGAGGAGTAGAGTAAGTCGCCAAGACAGCAGGACACAGGGCACGAGTGGGAGCGAGGGAGGTTAGGGCGAGATAAGTATCAGGGACAACATATTGACCTGCTGACTAGAATACCAAGAATGTAGCAAAGATAAGGCAAATATTAAGGATTTATTGGTGTTATGAGATTATTTTCTTGAGTAAAACTAGATATGAGTTGCTTATATTGCTCTTATCTAAAAAATAAGTTGAGCGAGCACAAAAAGCTCATTGCAGCACAGAGATAAAACTGTCTATCACAAAAAAAAAAAAATGACGGTTACTAATTTATTGCAGAAAAGAAAAAAATCATCGTACGCACGTCAGCAGAAACAAGCAATCGCTACCTATCCTCCATTTTGATTTTGATCAATGCCACTTTCAATTGCAATTAAATAATAGAATTTAACTTTACGAAAAACCCTACACTAACCCATTGGCGTAAGTTTACACGCTGATATTTATGAAAAGTAAATTATCATTAACAATTTATCAAATAATTTCTGCATCATGACAGACTATTATATACGTATGAACGACAATATTAACCTTCTCGGTAAATTACTCTCCAGTTTTAACAGTTAGGAATTATATACATGATTATCATAACATGGCATCCCTAGTATAGGGGATAGGGTGGCCGAGTGGTTAGCGTCTTGGAGTGGTGTATTTTATGTCCTGAGCTCGAATTCTGTCGGGGACAATTCTTTCGACCCTTTAATGCGGTCGACAAGGGCCTGGAAGGTGAGCTGAAGGTCCCGAGTTCAAGTCCCACCAAGGAGCAACTGTCAAATCCATCGTCGAGGGGCCGAAGAATCCCGCATGATGCATGCCTGTTCTTTCGATTGTCACTTCAAGTGTGGCGGAGGAAACACCAGGTGGCAGCATGAGCCTGACTGAGGAACCGAACATCTCAGAAAACGGAATCTTCACCTATATATCACAGGTTTCCCTATACAAATCCAGTCTGCGCCACCAATGGGCGAGGGCCAGCCATAACAGCCCTCCAGAATGTGCAGGGGCCAACCGCCAATGAATGCCCTAAGAGAAAAATAGCCTACAGGCGCTATAGGCTGAAACGAGAAAAAAAGTATAGGCTATTTGTTTTTCTGCACTCACTGGTGAGGAATGATAAGGGAATCAAACTAGTTTAGATCGCCACAAACCTTCAATAATCTTCGATCTTGGATTTCTCCCTATGATCTTTTCTTATTTCTTCCTCGTGTTCATTTTTATTTGTTTTCTTTGACCTCCTTTTTCCTACTTTTCTTACCACTTTGGTATCTGACTCAGTATGCTTAGTTTCCATGTTCATTCATTGGTTTGGCGGCATTTTGTTAGTTATTTGTAAACTTCTCATTCTTTGATGTTGATATACAAAGAAATTTGATGATAAGAAATAAGAATGCACACACAAGCCATGTGCTCTTATTCTTACCACCAAATATCTATTACAAAAGGAATGGAGGAGCTGCATCAGTAACAACAGCAGCATTATTATGTATAATTAATGTATTAAATAATTATTAGTTTTACTAAATAACCACATTTTCTATTTTCATGCAAGGTATAGATACTTTTAACATCAACAATTTTTTCTTGTTATTTGTGTTTCTTTTTAACTTGTAATTTGTGCGACTGTAATCTTCTATAATAATATAAGCGAAAGTGTGTGTGTGTGTCTGTGTGTGTGGTATAGGTGCCGCCCCCTGTGGCGGAATCCCTTCATATGGCACAGTTTTGGAACTGGGTCGAGCAGGGGAAGGTTTTAAGCCCACTTATGAGATGATCCGATCACTTTTTTTCTTTTTTTCTTTAGCAGCCTATTAGCGAGAATTGTGAAGAAAAAAAAGTGGGTTGCGAGAATTGAGGAAACCTTGATGTAGGGTGATGGGTAATGGGTGAGTGAATGGGTGGGGTGATGGGTAATGGGTGTGGGGTGATGGGTGAGTGAATGGGTGGGGTGTGATGGGTTGGGGGTGATGGGTGATGGGTGAGGGAATAGGTGGGGGGTGATGGGTCATGGGTGAGTGAATGGGTGTGGTAATGGGTAATGGGTGAGTGAATGGGTGGGGGGTGATGGGTTATGGGTGAGTGAATGGGTGGGGGGTAATGGGTGAGTGAATGGGTTGGGGGTGATGTGAATGGGTTGGCGTTAATACATACATTTCTACATCCATGATTTCAGGAAAGTTAGAAGGGGCTATCTGGAGAGTCTGTGTTTGGTGGGCCGAAGGCCCACCAAACACAGGTGGTGGGCCGAAGGCCCACCAATAGCCCTCCGCAGGAGCTAGCCAAAAAGTCCGCCCGGAGGGCGGCTTTGCGGCTAGTATTTTATATATCTTAAATGCTACCTATGTAAGTTTAAACATTTTTGCTTTTAGTAGTGTTTGTAGAATTTTTAGATCGAGTTGATAGGAAATGACATATATATTACATGGAAGTATAATTTTAATGTGAAAGTAATACTAAGGCGCCACAACGTTTTTTCCATATATATGTTTTTAGCCACTTGATACTTTTGTTAATTACTGATTAGAGTAAACTTCTGGTCCATGAGTGATTTTGGTGTATCATGAAATTTCTTTTATGCATTTTTGTGCACAATAAAATATCTATCTAAATAAAATATATATCTATACAAGTAATTTTTTTCTCAACTGGCAGGTACTGTCCTGATGAAGGCAGCGAAGAAGAGTGCCAGTTCACGCCTGAGCTAACCCAAAATAACACGGTCACCTCTTCCCTCCTCGCCGCTCCCTTCCTCGACACGGTAAGTCTTTCCTCTTTGCTTGTCCTCCTTACCTAGCACTGAAACTCGGTGATAAATAAATTACCCGTCTCCTTCATGCATCCCTTAATCACCTCTAAGTGCAAGGATTGCAAAAGTTCTGAGTGTCAACATCCATTTGTCAAGCGTCCTTCAGTGGCTGGCCTTCCACGCCTGACTTGTCTACTGCAACAGGTATTGTTTTAAATTTCTTTTAACTTTCTAGGGTGCACGACTAGTTAATGATGTGTGCATTCATCAGGATAAGACATGTGAATAAATAAAAGAAGCTATCCTATTGTCCTATTATCTTACTCCTGGCAAAGTTTTCTCATTCATATATTTTTCTCACAGGTGACAAATTTTTGCGACGCCGGCAGTCACAAGGCGGAAGTGCCCACCAAACACAACTTGTTATGTAACCAGAACAGTGTCAAGGATGTGATGGCTCGCCACTCAGACATGAAGGGGTGAGGGGCAAGATGCCAATGCAAGGGGATGTGTGTGTGTATTCTTGGTGTTGTGGTGCATCAGCAGCTGGGATTTACAATGTTGTGATAGTTCACGGCGACACATAACGTTTGAGAGATTCCGACTGACAGACACAGCCTCCAAATCCCAACACCGGGTTACTACCAGGCCTGTGCGATGGGCGGAGCCTACTTAATGACGTCATCAACTGGGCTATAAGAACCCAGGGAGAAAGTTTAATTTCCAAAGTAATTTGCCCCCTACATACCAGTATATATATATAAGCGAAAGTGTGTCTGTCTGTCTGTGTGTGTGTGTGTGTGGTATAGGTTCCGCCCCCCGTGGCGCAAACACCTCATATGGCACATTTTTGGAATCAGGTTGACCAGGGGAAGGTCATAAGCCCACTTATGAGATGATCCGATCACTTTTTTTCTTTCTTTTTTTTAGCAGCCTATTAGCGAGAATTGTGAAAACAAAAGTGGGTTGCGAGAATGGGGAGTTTTCTAATAAGCTCACGCTCAAGCCTGTCTCTCAGGCTCTCACATCCTCAGCACTTTCAGGCTGAATGATCTATCATTTACCGTAAATTCTCTGTACTTCTTTGGGACATCAGAATTACCCTTCAATACAACAACTGAAACAGTTCTTAATAAAAAATGTAGTTTATCATTTTATTTGTCTGCACTTGGTGAAAATATTGGCAAAACAATTGAATATTTGAAAACTCAATCTTTAAAAATCGTCTTTTCATAAAAAAACACAAGTTCAAGCAGAATGAGGCTTCAGGAAATATCTACTTGTATGTAAGCATTCACTGAGTACCTGTTTTGGGTGTATATGTCTCTCTTGCGACGAACATTTAACCAAGAAGTAATTTAAGTGCTTGGCACCTCAACGAACAGTCCGGGATGGAAGACAGTTGAGAGCGTTTGTTTACTATTTCCGTCTCGAAAGACGAAAGTCTCCTTTATGTGGGAAACGGTATGTGGGAGCGGATGCCACGAATATTCCAGTAGAGGATAGAGTGTGATGAGATAAGCGGGTGATAATAGTTAGGATGACAGTTTCTGGTATTGAGGAGTTAGGAGTATCAGAGATATGAGCTTTGAGGTAAGGAGCGGGGGCGCTGTGCTGAGTTCCTACCCGTGTGGTGTCTACAGGAAAGTGGATGATAACAGATCCTGCCGGCGGGATGGTTTCTGTGGAGATGCTGAACGCCACACTCTGTTTTGGTTAAATGTTCGTCGCAAGACAGACAGACACACCCAAAACAGGTACTCAGTGAATGCTTACATACAAGTAGATATTTCCTGAAGCCTCATTCTGCTTGAACTTGCGTTTTTTTATGAAAACACGATTTTTAAAGATTGAGTTTTCAAATATTCAATTGTTTTGCCAATATTTTCACCAAGTGCAGACAAATAAAATGATAAACTACATTTTTTATTAAGAACTGTTTCAGTTGTTGTATTGAAGGGTAATTCTGATATGTCCCAAAGAAGTACAGGGAATTTACGGTAAATGATAGATCATTCAGCCTGAAAGTGCTGAGGATGTGAGATGCGCGAGGGACATCTGGCGGCTTAGCTTTGAAAACTCCCCATTGAGGAAGCCTTGATGTAGGGTGATGGGTAATGGGTGAGTGAATGGGTGGGGTGATGGGTAATGGGTGTGGGGTGAGTGAATGGGTTGGGGGTGATGGGTGATGGGTGAGGGAATAGGTGGGGGGTAATGGGTGAGTGAATGGGTGTGTGGTGATGGGTAATGGGTGAGTGAATGGGTGGGGGGTGATGGGTAATGGGTGAGTGAATGGGTGTGTGGTGATGGGTAATGGGTGAGTGAATGGGTGGGGGGTGATGGGTAATGGGTGAGTGAATGGGTGTGTGGTGGTGGGTAATGGGTGAGTGAATGGGGGGGGGGTGATGGGTAATGGGGTGGGGGATGGGTAATGGGTGAGTGAATGGGGGGGGGGATGGGTAAGGGGTGAGTGAATGGGTGTGTGGTGAGGGGGTAAGGGTGAGTGAATGGGTGGGGGGGATGGGAATGGGTGATGAATGGGTGTGTGGGGGGTAAGGGTGAGTGAATGGTGTGTGGTGATGGGAAAGGGGTGATGAATGGGGTTGGTGATGGTAAGGGTGAGTAAGGGGGGGGGGGGGGGTGAGGGAAATGGGTGAGTGAAGGGTGAGGGGGTAATGGGTTGTGGTGAGGGGAAATGGGTGAGTGAAGGGGGGGGGTGAGGGGAATTTGGGTGATGAAGGGTGGGGGGGGAGGGTAATGGGTTTTTGGTGATGGGTAATGGGGAGTGAATGGGGGGGGGGTAAGGGGGTGAGTAAAATGGGTGGGGGTATGGGAATGGGGGGTGAATTGGTGGGAGGTGTGGTAATGGTGAGTGAAGGGGGGGGGGAATCATACTTTTTCTACATCTGATTTCAGGAAAGAGAAGGGGCTATCTGGAGAGCCATTTTGGGGGGCCCGAAGGCCCAAAAAACACAGTGGGGGGCCCAAGGGCCCCACCAAACCCCCCCAGGAGCTACCCAAAAAGTCCGCCGGGGGGCTTTGCGGCTATAGTCTATTCACTTAAGTGGTTTCTTGGAGCTGTCGGCCTAGAGTTTTTGTAAGGACGTCCTGATTGGTAAGACTGGGGCGGGGGTGGCGATGGGTGGTACTTGCCTCCCTAACCCCAAAAACCCTTTTGCCTTCCCTTAGAAAAATTTCATATTTCTTGGCTTTACCCCTTTTTAAAAGAAGGCCTTTTTTGTTGTCAGTGAATCGGCAGTGATTGTTCAAAAACCCAAACACGCCTTCATAACTCAAAAGGGTAAAAATAAAGTCATGCTGACTATCCCAAAAGTAGGCGGCTTTTAGGTTTTCATGCATTGAAAAGTTGTACTCCCACCGTATTACCCAAAAACCAGATGAATTTTATGAAAAACTGAGCTTCCCTCGTGTTCATAAAAAATTGCTGAATCATGAGCATAAAAAAAAAAAACACTAAGACTACACAAATATTAAGATAATTGAAGGAAAGTAAAAGAGTGTATAAACATTCTTTCTTGCTTATTTTGTTTCAACTCGCTGTAACTCCATACATTTTGGTCGCAATCAATTTTCAAGAACTGTTTCAAAATCCTTATACTTTTCCGCTTCCTGTGGTATGTAGCACGTACCAATAAGGAAAAGAGTAGGTGGTCAAAATGGCTAAGAAAGTTAAACTACTACTGCAAACTGGCACCGTGACGGGTGAGCATTGCTCCTATACAGGAGAGACTTTTTCTCGGGAGAGCTATCAGAGGCTCCACCCGTCACGGCACCAGTTTGAAACAGTTTAACTTTCTTAGCCATTTTGACCACCTACTCTTTTCCTTATTGGTACGTGCTACATACCACATGTAGCGGAAACGTATAAGGATTTTGAAACAGTTCTTTAAAATTGAATGCGACCAAAACTTATGGAGTTACAGCGAGTCGAAGCAAAATAAGCAAGAATTTTTTTTTATACACTCTTTTACTTTCCTTCAATTATCTTAATATTAGTGTAGTCTTAGTGTAATTTTTTTATGCTCATGATATGCAGCAATGTATTATGAACACGATGGTAGGATCAGCTTTTATAAATATCATCTGGTAGCTTGGTAATATCGGGTAGGAGTACAACATTTCAATGCACTGAAAACCTAAAAGTCCGCCTACTCTTGTGATAGTCAGTCATGACTTTATTTTTTACCCTATTGAGTTATGAATGGCGTGTTGTTGTTGAACAATCACTGCCTGATTCACTGATGCAAACAAATAGGCCTATCTTGTGTAAGAGGTGAGTAAAGCCAAGAAATATGAATATTTTTTCTGAGGCAACGCAAGGGCTTTGGGTTGAGGCGAGGCAAGTACCACCACCATCGCCACCCAGCCCGAGTCTATCAGCCAATCAGCGACGTCCTTACAAACTCGGCTAGGCATCGAGCAGCTCCCAGCCAAGGAATCCAGCTTAAGTGAATAGACTATAGTATATATATATTTACTGTTGTCTTTGGAAATGCTTGTTTTATAAAATTACCACATAATACACAGTGAAGAACACTAAATAAATGCCATTGTGAGGCTAAATGAATAATTGAATATGCATGAACAGGAAATTCATTTGAACTCATCGCCGTTAAAAAAATTGTGAGAACACTTTTAATATGGCGAATATCAAAATGAGCAGAATTATATATGCTTTCCATTGGCATATT
>JACEEZ010023319.1:163756-186256 GCA_016584305.1 Chionoecetes opilio
GAAGTATTATTTTAGAGTTTCAGGGACATCCTGACATACATTTTCAAGTATGATACGGCGAAATGGGGAAAACATACTGTATTTTATATCTAATATTTCTTTTCATACTTTTCCAGCTGCATCGCATGCCCACAAACAATGAAATGGCAAAAAAAATTATATGTAATATTAATTTTTTTCTGTTTCAGATGCATCGCATCTCGCGTCTGATGAAAATCGCCGACTTGTAAAGTGACTAAAAGAATGGATAATAGAACAGACAGTGAAGAGTTACAAGACAAGGCTTTAGATGAATACAAGTGCATTTTACTCTGTGGAAAGTCATGTACAGCAGATGACAGTTTGGAAAACATTACACTTGAGAAGTGGGAATCCATCCGGGAAAAGTCTTTAAAATGGAGAGAACTTAATAAGTTTCAACATGTACATGAAAATGTGGATTAGGAGAAGGGACCTACAGGTCACCACATGCATAGCACTTGCTACGCATCATTTCCAGCAAGCGCAAGCTCTGTCAAGCTGAAAAATGCTAACAGAAATCCGAGGAACATCTTGAAAGAAATGAAGCATCAGATCAACAAGGCACTCCGCCAGAGGCCAGTGCACCTAAAAGGCTCCGCTCCAGCATGGGTGTCCTTCATGATAAGACTCTATATGTGTGGTGCATGTAAGGGGGACACAAGAGTTGTAAGCACGACAAGCAGATTTTACTTCTATCAACAGTAGATGCCTGGACTAAATTCAAGTTACATACTGTCCGGTCACGGTGGACCCTCCAACTGAGCAGCTTCACACCACTGGGTTACAGGCAGTGGATGCCGATCCTCCCATTGACGAAAGCGCACCCTCTCTTGATAAAGTCAGAGAGGCTGTAGCAAAGTTGAGGGGTGGAAAGGCAGCTGGTGTTTGTAATATCAGTGCGGAGCTCCTCAAAGCTGGGGGTGAGGCCATGATCCACGGGTTGCATGCTGTCCTGACTACCGTGTGGCAATCAGGTACCATTCTTCCTGACTGGAAAAGGGGGCTGGTCGTCCCTATCTGGAAAGGGAAAGGGGACTGACAGGACTGCAACAATTACCGCGGTATTACACTGCTCAGCGTACCAGGCAAGGTGCTTGCCCATCTATTGCTGACACGGATTCGCAGCCATCTGGTGAAGCATCAGAGACCTCAGCAGTCTGGGTTCACGCCTGGTAAGTCAACAACGGACCGTATCCTAGCGCTTCGTGTCCTGGTGGAACGCCGACGTGAGATTCGACAGGGGATGCTTGCAGCCTATGTTGATCTCAAGAAGGCGTTTGACTCAGTGCATCGTGAGTCACTCTGGGATCTTCTGCGACTTCGAGGGATTCCTGCAAGGACTATTGGTTTGATAACTGGTCTGTATTCTGGGACTGAGAGTGCTGTGAAGTGTGGGGCAGGTGTATCCGGCTTCTTTCCTGTGAATACAGGAGTGAGGCAAGGGTGCGTCCTTGCCCTATCACTTTTCAACGCTTGTATGGACTGGGTATTGGACAAGGTTGTAGATCAAAGTGATTGTGGAGCATCCGTCGGCAACACCAAGATCACTGATCTTGTTTTTGCCGATGATGCAGTAATCTTTGCTGAGTCGCTGGAGGTCCTGGTGATGGCTCTCGAGGCGCTGCACGAGGAGGCAAAGCCTTTGGGACTTGAGGTCTCCTGGCTCCAGACCAAGGTCCAGGTGTTTGGAGACTTACTAGATGAAGCAGTACAGTCTGTTCATGCGTGTGGCGAGGACATTGAGATCTTGGAAATTTTTACATACCTTGGTAGCGCAGTCCATAATGACGGCGGGTCACGTCAAGAAGTCTTACGGCGGATTGGCATAGCCCACGGTGTTATGGACTCGCTCAGCGGGAGTATTTGGCGTTGTCGGTACCTGTGCAGGAGGACAAAGATCCGGATCTTCAAATCGCTTGTGATCCCTGTCTTACTCTATGGTTGTGAGACATGGACACTAAATAGTGACTTGAAGAGACGAATCAATGCCTTTGGTAATAAGTGTTTTCGCAGAATCATGGGGTATCGCTGGGATGATTACGTGTCGAATCAGCGATTGCACCGTGAGACTGAATCGAGGCCTATTACCTGCATAGTCCGTCAGCGCCAACTTCGGCTATATGGGCATGTGGCACGCTACCCTGAAACCGATCCTTCTCATCGGGTTGTGTCTGTAGAGACAATCCGGTGTGGAGGAGGCCAAGGGGGCGCCCACAAGGCTCGTGGCTGGGGCACGTTTATGTTTCTTGTCGAGAGCTGCTTGGTATGGGAAAGGAGCCTGCATGGGAACTCGCGCGTGGTGACCCCCGGGAGTGGCGTCGTAGGGTGGGCGAGGCGACGCGCCCCCCGGCGTATGCCCCCAATGATTGATGATTGATACTGTCCGTCTGGAAAATGACGTCATGAGATTGAGACTTGACACTCTGATTGCATACATCCCAGATAGCCAAACAGCATTTGGGTTGGAAATCCGCTACCATCGCTCGTCCTGGCGCAAATATGTCAGCGACCACAAGCCCCTTTCAGATTAAAGTACTCAACATCTGCAGCGTGTAAACCTCCGAGAGGCCCAGGCTCTCTTCTTTCATCACATTCGTCAAGTCATTTTCAAAGAACATGAAATTCGGACACTGCAAAGTCTCCTGCAGGACTATAAGCGCATTATCTCAAATCACGGACATATCTCAGCAGTAAAGTCCAGCTACTTAAAGGAAATTCTCATCTATGAATTTGGGGGAGACATCAGATTTCATGAACGTATTCAAAAGAATGTGAGTGAACTGGTATATGATACAACAGCAGCAGGTACATACAACAGCAGCAGGTACATACATTGAGGCAGCAATATCTTTGTTGGGTGTTAGCAATGATCAGTTGGTCTTTGAAGATGATTTGACGAATGTGATGAAAGAAGAGAGCCTGGGCCTCGCGGAGGTTTACACGCTGCAGATGTTGAGTACTTTAATCTGTAAGGGGCTTGTGGTCGCTGACATATTTGCGCCAGCACGAGCGATGGTAGCGGATTTCCAACCCAAATGCTGTTTGGCTATCTGGGATGTATGCAATCAGAGTGTCCAAGTCTCAATCTCATGACGTCATTTTCCAGACGGACAGTATGTAACTTGAATTTAGTCCAGGCATCTACTGTTGATAGAAGTAAAATCTGCTTGTCGCGATTACTACTCTTGTATCCCCCTTTCATGCACCACACACATAGAGTCTTATCATGAAGGACACCGATACTGGAGCGGAGCCTTTTAGGTGCACTGGCCTCTGGCGGAGGGACTTGTTGATCTGATGCTTCATTTCTTTCAAGATGTTCCTCGGATGTCTGTTTGCGTTTTTCAGCTTGACAGAGCTTGCGCTTGCTGGATAATGATGCGTAGCAAGTGCTATGCATGTGGTGACCTTTAGGTCCCTTCTCCTAATCCACATTTTCATGTACATGTTGAAACTTATCAAGTTCTCTCCATTTTAAAGACTTTTCCCAGATGGATTCCCACTTCTCAGGTGTAATGTTTTCCAAACTGTCATCTGCTGTATATGACTTTCCACAGAGTAAAATGCACTTGTATTCATCTAAAGCCTTGTCTTGTAACTCTTCACTGTCTGTTCTATTATCCATTCTTTTAGTCACTTTACAAGTCGGCGATTTTCATCAGACGGGCATGCGATGCATCTGAAACAGAAGAAAATTAATATTACATATAATTTTTTTTGCCATTTCATTGTTTGTGGGCATGCGATGCAGCTGGAAAAGTATGAAAAGAAATATCTATAATAATATAAGCGAAAGTGTGTCTGTGTGTGGTATAGGTTCCGCCCCCCGTGGTGGAATCCCATCATATGGCACAGTTTTGGAATCAGGTTGACCAGGGGAAGGTTTTAAGCCCACTTATGAGATGATCCGATCACTTGTTTGTTCTTTTTGTTTAGCAGCCTATTAGCGGGAGTTGTGAAAAAAAGTGGGTTGCGAGAATTGAGCAAACCTTGATGTAGGGTGATGGGTAATGGGTGGGGTGATGGGTAATGGGTGTGGGGTGATGGGTGAGTGAATGGGTGGGGGGTGATGGGTGAGAGAATAGATGGGGGTGATGGGTAATGGGTGAGTGAATGGGTGTGTGGTGATGGGTAATGGGTGAGTGAATGGGTGGGGGGTGATGGGTAATGGGTGAGTGAATGGGTGGGAGGTGATGGGTAATGGGTAAGTGAATGGGTTGGGGGTGATGTGAATGGGTTGGCGTTAATACATACATTTCTACATCCATGATTTCAAGAAAGCTAGAAGGGGCTCTCTGGAGAGTCTGTTTGGTGGGCCAAAGGCCCACCAAACACAGTTGGTGGGCCAAAGGCCCAACAATAGCCCTCCACAGGAGCTAGTTAAAAAGTCCGCCCGGAGGGCGGCTTTGCGGCTAGTTAGATATAAAATACAGCATGTTTTCCCCATTTCGCCGTATCATACTTGAAAATGTATGTCAGGATGTCCCTGAAACTCTAAAATAATATTTCCAATGAGTTTATCATGCTAAAATAAGTGGAAAACAACACCTCACATATCCATCTAGCTTATCTTGTGCCGAAGATATTACATTTCATGTTTTTCAGGATGGCGGACAGTGGCCATTCTAGATTTAGAGGTCAAAATGATCCCTAAACTGTACGATAACCATTCCAGTGGCTTTGTAATGTCAGAATTAGTTAAAAATTACACCTCATTTGTATTTCGACAGTCTGAGATGTTAAGAAATAAATTTAAAGGGAGCATAATATGATAATAATTAAATAGATATCAATTGATAAAGATGAAATACAAAAAAGAGAGCGACTAACAATAAAATAAAAATTTTATAAAAAATATAGCAAGGCGGTTAGCCCGCCATCTATCCAATCTTCGACTTTCCTTCATACTTTCCTTCACTTATCTTCTTCCTCTTTAATTCTTCTTTCACCCAACCTGTCTATCCCCCCCACTCCACTCCACTCCACTTAATCATTCTCACCTCAACTCCTGAGAAGAAAACATCTTCCATATGCTGCTGAAGAAGGGTTCTTAGACCCGAAATCGCGATACAGCAAACATGACAAGCTACGGCGAAGTCATAAAAGTGATTACAAAAGAGAATAAGACACTCTTAAGACAAAGAGAAAATATATATCTTTAAGAAGATAATAAACGCTGAACTAGCTATCACTTTTAACGAGATCTGTCTCAGAGAAAATCTCCTGCCCGTATATACTCTACATATATATATATATATATATATATATATATATATATATATATATATATATATATATATATATATATATATATATATATATAGTACATTTACATATATTAGAATTATATAAATATAATATATTATATATATATATATATATATATATATATATATATATATTATATAATATATATATTATGTTTTTTATTTTTTATTTTTTATAACATTAATATTATACTATCAATGATAACATGCACATTTATTTACAAACTGAAATGACATTTTTTTTCACAATGATTAGTGACTGAAGCTCTCTCCACCAGGAATCTCGTCAATTTTGTGGACACAAAATTCACAGTGCTTGAAGCAGCAGCAGATTGGCCCCGAATGGTGCTTCTTATCGATTATAGCGCCGTAATGGGTGTGTCGGGTCAGGTCAGTGTTTCTAGACGTAAGATTCATTGGCTTCTGATTATGTAAAATAAACACCTCCTTTTCATCCTCTCCATGTTTAATTACTACATTGACTATTTTTTAGGTGCGGGGTCGCTGGGAGCAACTGCGTGATAATGTGCTTCAGTTCATTAAGGTGGAGGCAGCAGCGAATAGCTACTTGGGTGTTGTAGTATTTGGGAACATAACTATTGCCTCCCCCTTACTTGCCCTCAATTTAGTGAATAACAGGGAATCAATAGCCGCTCTCATCCCCGTTGATGCACCGGGCCCTGGGAACAAATATTTACAAGCGGCCATCACGAGTGGAACTAAAGTAAGTGAATTTTAGTGATTTTGAAATAATGGATCAGTTAACTACAAATATATTGTAGTTATTGTGATTACATGAATTTGGTCGACGAAGAAAGTAGTCCGTAGTGAAGACTTATTAGTTTTTGGCTGGTGTAGCCGAGGTCTTAATTTAGGATCACTGCTGACAGAATGCAAATGAACATGGTAAGAATAACAAGAATAAAGATATTCTGGATTAGTATTAGTAAGATCATGCAGGCAATAGTTTATGCTTACCAAATTTAAGTTGTGATGTCGTTTGTTTTCTCTAGGTGCTGGGAGACCAAGGAGGAACTTTAGTGCTCTTGACGGAGAACTTGAACGAATATCCTCCATCCCCTGATTTGGTGAAGGCCGCCGCCAACAACCCAGTATGGCCCATTCTATACCCCTGCAACATACAGGTGTCCACAGAGGCCTATCAACAACTTGCTGATATTTCTCCGGACACATCCGTTCTCACTGTGCAAAATACTAAATTTAGTTTAAATGGTATCGACTACCAATCCGTCAATACTTCTGCAGAACTCCATTATGACCTCCTGACAGCTACTGCCAGCATAGCATCCCGCGTAAGTACTAGCGGCCGCTGTTGCACACTTGAATGACATTTAAGTTATATCACGCACAGGACCGTATGATAACGAAGCACATCCTCTTTCAGGTGGTGCTTGGTAGCTGCAAAGACAGAGACTGCACCATTCCCCTAAATATGATGGATAGCACTATGTACATCTCTCAAGCTTATGTTAAAGTTTTCTGCAGTGCAGCTGAGGATATGACATACACAAAGATCGCAGTCACAAGCCCAAATGCTGACAACCTCAATGGTATCCTGGAGAACACAAAAATATCGTTTCAAATCAGCTCGTTACAGGTATGTTGGGGCACGAAAAAAAGATGACGCATAAAATGTTAGGAGTAAATCGTCACAAAACGAAAAAGAGATGACATTACAGAGGGAAAAAATAATTAATGATCTGAATGATTCAACTGGTACGTTTCAGACTGGTCAGTACCTGGTGTCCGTCACTGGTTCCAGTTTGTATGTCACAGTTATGGCAGAACTCTGGGCTACTCCAACGCCGCCCGATCTGCAGGTGTCAGTGTGGAGTCCCAAGGGGCTTCAGGATCTCTTTTACTCCCCAGGACGAGCCCCTCGCCTATTAGCCAAGGTAAGGGTACTCCAGATGAAATGTGGTGATGCCAAGAATTTGGTTCGTCCAACAAGCGTCTCAGAGCATCACTATCCTGTGAATCACATCCCTGACAGCTACTGGAAATTCTGAAAATACACCTGTGTCATTATATCAGTTGAGTGTCCAATAAGTACTTTTACTCTTTCACTCAGAACAATAAATCACGGTTGTGGCTCCATCACCACGACATTGCACAGTTAGGAAAAAAAAGAGGAGTGGGAAATAGGAAAGTCATGTTGCTGTATGATAACACAGACAATTATGATGATAATAATAACCACAATGATAATGTTCTTCAGATAACCAATAGCGCCTCTTGGCCCGTGCTGTTTGCTGACGTTACTGCGAAGGTGGCCATTAAGATCAAACCGGAGAAACCAATCAACATCACCCTTAATGACGCAGGTATTGGAGGTGAGTGCTTGAGAAGGGGTGACTCCAAGTGATGATGGTGGTAGTGTTGATGGGGATAGTACATTGTTGATGGTGTAGTTGTCGTTGGCAAGGTCGGCTCTTGTGAGGGAAAACGAGTGCGGTGTAGTTACTGCTCGTTCCCCCAAAATTCCAGGATACGATGTAGTTGGGTAGGGTGAGGGCCGTAAGGGTAATGAGAAACACAGAAACAATGGGAGGAAATTTTACTGAAGTCTCTGTCACGCTTCAATGAGCAAACAAGCAAAACACCAGACTCCCGCCCCTTCTATATGGCACACAACAGCCTTCCTCTCAACCATAGGTCACTGAGCACTAGACACAAGGACGACAGCAGACTGGTAGAGTAGTTGAACTGGGCAGCATGGGACGAATAAGTCTACACCAACAGAGGTGGAGAGAGAGAGGAACTATCCGTGTTTCGTCGGGATCTCTACTCCTTGGACAGCCGTTGCCAGGCTGTCCTGGTGGATTTTTTTAGGTGGCATGGGGCTTTGGGACATAGTAATGTATGTATGAAGCGTTGCCAAATATTTATTTCAACCTGTTGAATACATATAGATAAATCCACACTGATCATCACAAGGCCGATGCGCATCACCATGTCCCAAAAACCCATGGCACCTAGACCCAGTTTACAATAGCATACATCACTTCTTAATCTACAACAAACATTAATCACACATAACATGAACTTAATTACTTTAGCGTACTCCGTAGTGTAGCGGTTAGCACGCTCGGCTCATAACCGAGAAGTCCCGGGTTCGATCCCCGGGCGGAGCGAAGATAGATGGGTGGTCTTTCTTAAAACCCGAGCCCCTGTCCACCCAGCAGTGAATGGGTACCGGGTGTTAGCCGGGGGTTTGTGACCCCCCTTCCCGGGGTGGGGTGGTGGCTTCGGCCAACACTAAAAAAGCTGCAGCGGTAGATCACTACGGCTCTGAGGGTTTATGATACCTGAGGGTCTGATAAACAAACAAACAAAAAAAAAAAAAAAGTCACCTAAACAAATACATAAATGGTACCTACTTAATTGGCCTCACGACATTCTCGTCTAAAACACGTGACTACTGTCCTCCAGTGAGTTGTGCTTCAGTGAGTTACAGCTACGTCTTGCTTCACGCCGTCACCGTATACACACTCGGTAGACTCACCGTATACAACGTAGCGTCATCGTATAAACACTCAAAAATTCATCTAACAATGTCCAAGGCAGGTACTGGACCGACAACGTGACGGGTAACAAGGCAGTAACACAACTAACACTCACGGGGACTGCTAATCACCACAACAGCGTCAGCCACGTCACCAATAATTAATAAAAATTATGTACTACATCAGAATGTCTAAAAGCGCACAACAAGTATCGAAGCATCGTAAAGCAGCAACTCTGCTACAAATATCATACTAATAATACACTCCAACCACCAAATTACGAAAATAGCAACCAGCAAAAAAAATAAAAATTAAATATATATATATATATATATATATATATATATATATATATATATATATATATATATATATATATATATATATACACTACGCGCCAAAATATTGTTCGCCGCATCATAACAGACATACGCTCCCATAAGGGAATTCTGAAAATGTACTCTATAGCAGCCTAGTGACTTCCGAGAGAGATATCCTACATATGGCAGCTTGTTTAAAGCACCGGCAGTCTATCAAGACCGTTGAGGAATGTTCAGATGCCACTTATCAATTATTAATTATAGACGAAGCATTTTGAAAAGGATCGCCTCACTCCCCGCGAGTAATTTGAACAGACACGTGTTGGTATAACTATCATTATTTTCATAATGTGTGGCAAGAAAGACCTAACAAAGGAGCAAATTAAAGCTATTGTGACTCTACACAAGGCAGAGAGGCCAGAGGAAGAAATACCAAGGATTGTGGGTGTTACGAGGAAATGTGTGATGAAGTGGGTGGTGAGTTTCGTGAAGGGTGGCGGGGTGGCAACACCATAACATAAAAAAGTGGCCATAGCGGGGATGTAAATGTCATATCGTAATAATTTTCTTGCTCTTATTTGAGGATGGGCATCCACTTGACGTTTCATGACATTTACGGTGCTTGCTGATGTTTTATATCCTCGCTGTGGCCACTTCTTTATGTTACGGTGTTGCCACCCCGCCACGTTCACGAAACTCTCCACCCACTTCATCACACATTTCCTCGTAACACCCACAATCCTTGATATTGCTTCCTCTGGCCTCTCTGCCTTGTGTAGAGTCACAATAACTTTAATTTGCTCCTTTGTTAGGTCTTTCTTGTCACCCATTATGAAAATAATGATAGTTATACCAACGCGCGTCTGTTCAAATTACTCGCGGGGAGTGAGGCGATCCTTTTCAAAATGCTTCGTCTATAATTGACAAGTGGCATCTGAACATTCCTCAACGGTCTTGATAGACTGTCCGTGCTTTAAACAAGCTGCCATATGTAGGATATCTCTCTCGGAAGTCACTAGGATGCTATAGAGTACATTTTCAGAATTCCCTTATGGGAGCGTCTGCTATGATGCGGCGAACAATATTTTGGCGCGTAGTGTATAGTAATATATATATATAATATATATATATATATATATATATATATATATATATATATATATATAAAATATATATATATATATATATATATATATATATATATACAATACGTAGCCGCATCAATGCTCCTCAATAGGTAGCAACACTACAAGTCTGTGGACCGATCTATTCATAATTTTGTCCACTGAACCGTCTTAATTACTTCCAGATCTAAATATTTTGTAACTAAGTTTCTTTGCCACCTTTTCCAGAAAGAGTTAACAATACTCTGAATACATTTTGAATGCCTTTTATGGTTTTCAGTGGCGGCGTATACTCCAGTGGGTACTCCTGTGTTGCTCTGTCCCAGTAACAAATCATTAGAGCATAAATATACCCCGTATTCAATACGATACCCAGGTTTAATGCCGATGGGTCTGATATTTAATAGGTTAGCCAAAATAGGTTAACCATATCCAGGAGCCCAGAAACACTTGATTCACATCGTGAGTACAAAAGATTTGACACCTGGAATGGGTAGAACTGTTCTTGGAATCCCCCAGAAGGCCTTTCTTAAGCTCTGCAATTGTGGACGGCCACTAAAGAGCGCCCTTCAAAGTAGCCCCCAAAACAGAGCGCCCTTCATTCACCATTCACACTTTGAGTACATCCATAAAACCTCCGCCAAAATGGTAATTCTGGGAGTCTATTCATAAACTGGCATTTCTTAAGTCTCCATTTTGAGGAAAGGGAGGCTTAAGAAGGGCCTAAGTAACCCCTAATTTCACATTTAATTCACATCTTGAGTACATTAACGAAACTTTACCAAAACGTAGCCCAGGGCTCCATGACTAAGGAACCATGATTCTTAAGTTCACCAGTTGTGGACTAAGGTACTTAAGAAAGGGCCTAAGGGCCTAATTACCCCCAAAACATAGTTATTTCACATTTCGGGTACATCCACCAAACCTCCTCCAAAATTATCACACTGGGAGTCTATTCAAGAATTGTTATTTCTTAAGTCTCCATTTTGTGGAAACGGGGGCTTAAGAAGGGCCTAAGTAACCCCAAATTTCACATTTAATTCACATCTTAAATACATCCATGAAAATTTACCAAAACGTAGCCCAGGGCCCCAGGAACCTTAGGAACCATGATTCTTAAGTTCACCAGTTGTGGACTAGGGTACTTAAGAAAGGGCCAAAAGGCATATCGCAGCTAATTAGCAAATTTCTGGTTTCATTCACATCTGAGTACATCTATGGAAATTTGTTGTTCATATGTCGTCTAGGACCCCTGAGCAAGGATCCACGATTATTAAATTCACCAATTGTGGACTAGGGTACTTAAGAAGAGGGAGGGTCATATAACCATTTAGCATATTTGTGATATTTAGATTTATTTCGCGACAATAATCTGTTTTCAAGACTTTCTAGACAAGTTTTCTATGACCAGAAAGATGAGCTCATATCATGGATGAGTCATTCCAGTCTTAAAACGTGGGAATAAGTGGAGTCAACCGTAACATCTGATGTTATTATTGCGTGTGCGGCTGCATATGAAGAATACACAAATGTTACAAGAACAAAAGACCAAAGTGCAACAACCCAATTTTGGATGATATATATAGATTACATCTACATGTACCACGAGATGGAAAGGGCAATTCGGACAAATGATATTGATCTGTACATCTGTACACTCACCGGCATAATTGGCCTGTCCTTCGCTACCAATCACATAAACTACAGTCGATGGCTGACCAAATTCCAGTAAGATCTGCTGAACATTGATAATTCTCACCCTGGCTTAAGGCAAATCCTTGACAGTGGAGCATTCAGCATTCAGCGCACAGAACATCCATTCAGCAGATGTCCAGTGGATCTCACACTTGAACAGACCCTTAATGCTGAAGCAGTCTCAAGACTGACAGGAATAACAGCTTTCACAAACAATTATGCTGCAAGACTGAGGTGGATGGTCACAAAGTCCACAAGGGCCACCACATTCATCAGCCTACTGCAAGAAATGGCAGGGATTGTTCACAAGGATTGTGAACCACAGCTGAACTCCGGCTAGCCCGTATAAAGCGTGACGCAAGGGAATTGAACAGAGTGACTCAACAGATAAAGTTAAGCTGCAACCCATTTGAAAACAAGTCCCAGGAGATGCTGTACAACATCCACACCGGAAAAGCAGTCAGTGATACAATTCGGCAGAGCCTATTGAAAGTGCCAGACAATGGGCGAGCATTGCACGAACAGTTCATCCAAGCATGTGCAGCTGATGCAGAGCGCCTTGAACGGCCAATAAAGAAGGCAGACCTAAAGACATTTGCAAAGACTGGAGCCAAAAACAGAAGGGCAGCAGACAAAAGGGTAGCAGTGCTAATGTGTACTAGAGACTTAATGGGCCGACTTGTAATTCTTGCAGCATAGCGTGATTTGGACTTGGCACACATCTTCACATACCCGCTCACTCCAGTTCCACTGTCAATGTGCAACCCTGATGAAGTGATGGTGAAGACCGACAAAAGCCGTCTCTTAAGTCTATTTGAGACAAAGCAAGAGAAAACAGACAGCAGCCTTGAACAGATTGGAGCCTACATAGTTGATGAACAATATTTTTTGCACACTCTTCCACCCAACTTGCCACCTACTTATGGAGGACTTGCCAGATGTATACTGATGCAAGCATTAGCCTTCGCCAAAACGCGAGTGCACATAGCATTTGACGATTATCCTGAGCCATCGTTGAAAGATGCTGAAAGGGCAATGCCTGGAGCACCAGTAGGAGATGGCCGCTCATATGACATCACTGGTCCATCTCAGAGAAGGCCGAAAGACCTCACCTCTGCTAAAGCTCCGTCCACACTAGCGGGCAAAGCCCGCCGGGCAGTGCCCGTCACGGGGAAAAGCCCGCGGGCACACTGAAACTGTCGTCCACACAGCAGAGCCTGCCTGGCCCAGTCAGAGGCGAGCAGCTGGGCAGCCAGGCAGTGTAGCCGTTCTCTATTCAGGAAGACTGTATGCGGTACGACAACAATGCGAAGCAGGAAGGACCGTAAGAAGCTGGCATTGTGTACCATAATCATTGCTATGTGTCTGAAAAAGAAAAGGGACAAAGTGGAGAAAAAGAAGTGGCTCCACTTCTCCACTCCAAAGCTCCACATATAACCTCGTATGTCTGGCAGCGACGCACTGCCGGGCGCGGCAGGCAGTGCCTGGTGAAATCGCTCACCTACCATCACGGGCATTTTACTTGTTTGCCCGCGGGCACAAGCGGTGAGCCCGTCAACAGGCAAACTGCTCGTTTGTGCCAGCGGGCATTGCCCGCTAGTGTGGACGGACCTTAACAGTCTAGGGCATTCAAACGGGAATTACCCTTATTCCTTGCAAGAGAATGGCAAGATTCTGCTTATGCTCACATAATTGGAATCTCTGATGTCCTTTTAGATGTCCACTTCCATGTTACTGCAGAGGGATCATCAGTTCAGCGTGTTCCCGTTCAGAGTTTGCAATCCAACCATGAAGAGGCAAACACGAAGATCATACGCCATGCAATTACAGCTGATAAGGCAACAGTGAGGAGTGACATAGTTGTAAGGGCCTCTGACACAGACATAGCTGTCATCCTTATCTATCACTGTGAAAAAATTGAGAAAAAGGTATGGATGGATGTAGGTACTATGGCCAAGAAAAATCGCAGATTCATTGACATAACATCAATACACAGGTCACTTGGGCCTGAGATTTGCCAAGCTTTGCCAGCTTTCCATGCCTACACTGGTTCTGACTATACCTCTGCATTTGAGAGAAAGGGTAAGGTCAGGCCATTTGCCAAACTTCAGAAAAAAAATGAGGTGCAGAGGGCATTTCAGGTGTTGACAGAAGACTCCATTAATGAAAAGTGCCACCAAGTACTCCTAAAATATACAGCTTGCCTGTACGGAGCCAAAGATAAATCAAATGTTACGCTAAACGCCCATAAGTACAAGTGTTTTTAAAAGGTGTACAAACCGAAGATGAGAGGAAAAAATCCACTGGAAAAAACTGAAGGGGATTGACGCTAGTGGACTGCCTCCCTGTGAATCTGAAGTCATATCGCATCTGAAACGGGTCGCCTTTGTTGCCAGAATGTGGGATAATGGAGACAAACCTTACCTTGAGCAGCACCCTACTGATGATGATGGTTGGACACTAGATGATGGTGCCCACAATCCCATTTGGTTTGATGGCCCTTAGTTACCAGATACACTTGTACCAGATGAGAATGACATGGACGAGTCAGAGGAGAGCAAAGACAGCTTAGAACCATCTTCTTCAGATGAAGAGGGTGATTCAAGTGAAGAGGAATATATGGAGGACAACAGAAGTGATGAATGACCATTTTAAAATAGTAACTTTAATACCAGTTGCTGTAATTCAGACTACATGTATAACCCAACCTGTGGTCTTTTCTTTGATAGAACTGGCTTCGGATGTTTAGTGTAGAAATATTAGTTTACATGGTAGCTGCTTTAGTTCTTGTATATTTTAAATAGTGTCGGTTCGCAAAGTCTTCGGCGCTAGCAACACAACACACACCAGTTAACGGACGCATATGTAGCCCATTATCATTATTATTCAGTGATTAAAAAAGACCGTCTCAATATTATGTAGTTTTAAAGCATGCATCATGTAGCTTGCATTGGTGAAAACTATCAGTTTGTTTGTGCCACAGCTTTGTGCATTATGATGTGTGTTTATCTAAACTAAATGAGATAGATCCAAAATCGTCACTGATTTTGAGATTGGCAATCGATGTATTTCTCAGATTTTTGTTTTTGCTGAATGTTCAAATATTACCATCCCATACTGGTGAATTTCAGAAACATACATGTATTTTCTTGGTCATAATTTCCGCAAAAAAGAAGTGTCAAAGGTGTACTGAGGACGTTTGATTTTATATAATATATGAAAACAGATTCTTTGTCTTGAAAACAGATTATTGTCTCGAAATAAATCTAAATATCACAAATATGCAAAATGGTTTAAATGGCCCTCCTTCTTCTTAAGTACCCTAGTCCACAATTGGTGAACTTAATAATCGTGGATCCTTGCTCAGGGGGTCCTAGACGACATATGAACAACAAATTTCCATGGATGTACTCAGATGTGAATGAAACTAGAAATATGCTAATTAGCTAGGATATGCCTTTTGGCATCTTTCTTAAGGGGGGCGTTTCCACTTTTTGGTCAAAATTTTTGTAGTGAGCTGAAATTTTTACACAATAAGCTAAGTAATAGCATGATATCTGCGAAAAAGTTTGAAGGTGATAGCAATAGAAATTGCCGCTTAATATTTTTTTTACAAAAATCCGTCAATTTTTGGAACATTTTTGAAAGGACACTACTTTACTATTCTTAGTTGTATTATATATTTTTTTGTTTGTCTAGTAAATTTGATCCCTGAACTAAATCCTCACGATAGTTTTTTAGATAGCTTCATAATATATATATATATACATATATATATTTAAAAAAATTGGTAAGATTTTTGTTTTATTTCTATGTTTTTGCTCTAGTAATAGTTATTTTTTTACTTAGAACTATTTAGGATCGTGAGATTTTAGTCCTTTCATTGTTGTTTTAGGTGCAGCAAAACATTTTGAAATAGGTTCATTAGTTTTTTTGGAGTGTATTTAAAAAAAAAAAAAAACTGTTTTGAGTATTCGGCTTTTTCCCCCAAAAATCATTGGTAGGTAGTCATTTTTTTTTTCTTTTTGTTCATGTTTATCTTACATCATGTACATCTATTTGAGAGCATTTTGGCACCTGGTCTCTGGTCTTTCTGGTTGAAAGATACTTCGAGTGAAGATGTCGCGCTAACACGTCGATAAGGGGTCGACGAGCGGCGGGGGGGGGGGGGGGTTCCCAACATAGTCTATTTTTATCCAAATTCGATGAGTTTTCGAGAAAATTTAGTTTATTATAGGGTGCTTTAAAGCCTCAGTTATCTCTAGAGTGCTGAAACAGAAAAATGAAATATTTTTTACCGAATTCTAAAAAAAATTGGAAACGCCCCCCTTAAGTACCCTAGTCCACAACTGGTGAACTTAAGAATCATGGTTCCTTAGTCCTGGGGCCCTGGGCTACGTTTTGGTAGTTTCATGGATGTACTTAAGATGTGAATTAAATGTTAAATTAGGGGTTACTTAGGCCCTTCTTAAGCCCCCCTATACACAAAATGGAGACTTGAGAAATACCAATTCTTGAATAGACTCCCAGTGTGATAATTTTGGAGGAGGTTTGGTGGATGTACCTGAAATGTGAAATAACTCCGTTTTTGGGGTAATTAGGCCCTTTCGCCTTTCTTAAGTACCTTAGTCCATAACTAGTGAACTTAAAGTAATCGTCCAGACCATTTCATCATTCCTGATTTGATGTACTTAGAGTATAGCCATTATCGAGTGTATCAACAATATGTTGTCACTTTTTGCATCCAGTCAGCCGTTTTTTAATAATCCGCAATCAAAATCTGTAAATTTCCCGAGCTTCGAAAACGCTGTTGGCAGCTGGCAGACGATGCGCCACGGCTCGGTGACATCACTTTAGGTGGTCTCCTCTTCCCGCGCTAATCTAGAAGCACGTAAACACAAGAGATGAATATAGTACTTGAAGAATTTTGGGTGTTTCTGATTGATTTTTTTTGCGATATGGTATACACATGCACCCTTGATGGGTGCAGCAAGAAAGCTATGCCTCTCCAGAGAAGTTTGCACACGTATCAGACCAATAGGCGAGAAATGTGTAAACAAAATTGTGCGTCGGACGGACGTTGCTGCGTTGGGGTGAAGGTAGGGAAACGGGGCTGGGTGTTGGTGGTGGGGGAATGGGTGGGTGTTAGTGGTGGGGGAAGTGGGTGGATGTTGGTGGAGGGGGAAGTGGGTGGGTGTTGGTGGTGGGGAAGGGGGTGGTAGTTGGTGGTTGGGGAAGGGGATGGGTGTTGGTGGTTGGGGAAGTGGGTGGGTGTTGGTGGTGGGGGAAGTGGTTGGGTGTTGGTGGTGGGGGAAGTGGGTGGGTGTTGGTGGTGGGGGAAGGGGTGGGTGTTAGTGGTGGGGAAGTGGGTGGATGTTGGTGGAGGGGGGAGTGGGTGGGTGTTGGTGGTGGGGAAGGGGGTGGGTGTTGGTGGTTAGGGAAGGGGATGGGTGTTGGTGGTTGGGGAAGTGGGTGGGTGTTGGTGGTGGGGGAAGTGGGTGGATGTTGGTGGTTGGGGTAGGGGTGGGTGTTGGTGGTGGGGAAGGGGATGGGTGTTGGTGGTTAGGGAAGTGGGTGGGTGTTGGTGGTGGGGTAAGTGGGTGGGTGTTGGTGGTGGGGAAGGGGGTGGGTGTTGGTGGTTGGGGAAGGGGATGGGTGTTGGTGGTTGGGGAAGTGGGTGGGTGTTGGTAGTGGGGGAAGTGGATGGATGTTGGTGGTTGGAGTAGGGGGTGGGTGTTGGTGGTGGGGAAGAGGGTGGGTGTTCGGTGGTGGGGGAAGGGAGTTAGTGGTTGGGGAAGAGGATGGGTGTTGGTGGTTGGGGAAGGGGGTGGGTGTTGGTGGTTAGGGAAGTGGGTGGGTGTTGGTGGTGGGGGAAGTGGGTGGGTGTTGGTGGTTGGGGAAGGGGGTGGATGTTGGTGGTTGGGGAAGGGGGTGGATGTTGGTGGTTGGGGAAGTGGGTGGGTGTTGGTGGTTGGGGAAGGGGGTGGGTGTTGGTGGTTGGGGAAGGGGGTGGGTGTTGGTGGTTGGGGAAGGGGATGGGTGTTGGAACTGGATATATGGGTGGGAACGAGGGTGGGTGTTGGGGAAGGGGATGGGTGTTGGAACTGGATATGTGGGTGGGAACGGGGGTGGGTGTTGGGGGATGTAGGTTGGGGAAGGGGATGGGTGTTGGCAGTGGGGATGTGGGTGGGAACAGGGGTGGGTGTTGTGGGATGTGGGTGGGTGTTGGGGATGAAGTGGAGTGAATAATAGCAGATTCTTGAAGGACTCCAGCATACCTCTCTCTCTCTCTCTCTCTCTCTCTCTCTCTCTCTCTCTCTCTCTCTCTCTCTCTCTCTCTCTCTCTCTCTCTCTCTCTCTCTCTCTCTCTCTCTCTCTCTCTCTCTCTCTCTCGGTGAACACCTAAACGGCCAGATTGTCAAATGTCTTCTTCGGTGAAGAATGTCTTCGTCACGTAATTTGGTACCGTCAAACTGTTTTGAGCCGCGACGGATATCGTCGCACCGTGGTGAAGGTAAAGAAACGAAGACATCGCACAGACCATGTCTTCACCATTCCCTTCGCGGGCGCTGATCTCCTCTGTACTTTTCATCCCATTATTGAATAAGATAAAGACATTTCAGTGATTTTGTGTTACTTTTTACTTGTTTATTGACGAAATTATCCTTTGTGCGTAATAAAAAGAGTGGTTTGAAATCTCACCGGGAGACACAGGCGGGCTGGGTAGAGCGGTGCAGGCGGCGTCTGGCAGGCACGCTGGTAAATGCGGGGCGGAGCGGGGCGGGGCAGGGCACACTTGTTTTCCTACTTTCGTATTAATTCAGTCACGACTCACTTCCCTGGATTTTGAGACACTAACTATTATTTCCCAACCAAGTTTCACTGATTTTTCTGAAGGAAATACATTGTTGCACAGCACAGACGTGGCATAGTACTCCTTCCAACATACCAACCTTACCGTGACGGGACTACATGAAGGGAAAAGACGCGGAAGGATTCAACGTTATCCTGGCTTCCCGTGTAGCGCAGAGAACTCGTCGTGCGGTCCCGTCATGGGAAGGGAAAGGTGACATTTAACAATCTGGCCCAAAGTGACGTCATCAATAATATTCGCGGGCCTGTTGGAGGGATGAAACATTTTTTCCCGTGCTTTTTACAAAAGTTGTGTTTTTACGGAAATAAGGCGTGGAATTTTGTTTGTTTATGTGGATTAGGTGTTTTGAATGAACATTCAATATAATTATGCAAAAAAAAAATGGGTCTGGACGATTACTTTAAGAATCATGGTTCCTTAGTCATGGGGCCCTGGCCTACATTTAGGTAAAGTTTCATGGATGTACTCAAGATGTGAATTAAATGTGAAATTAGGGGTTACTTAGGCCCTTCTTAAGCCCCCCTTTCCACAAAATGGAGACTTAAGAAATGCCAGTTTATGAATAGACTCAGAATTACCATTTTGGCGGAGGTTTCATGAATGTACTCAAAGTGTAAATTAAATCTGTTTAGGGGGCTACTTTGAAGGGCGCCCTCTAGTGGCAGTCCACAATTGCAGAGCTTAAGAAAGGCTTTTGGGGGATTCCAAGGACAGTTCTACCCATTCCAGGTGTCAAACCTTTTGTACGCACGATGTGAATCAAATGTTTCTGGGCTCCTGGACTAATAGGTTATGTTACGTTTTGGAGTTCACTGAATGTTAAAACACAGAACCCACCCACAGAACGAAGCAATCCATTTTTTACCAACTTGATTAAGCTGTCACAAAATCTATTCAGCCAGGGAGCGTCACCAGACTTACTGAATGACCACACTATCCCCTTGCTACCTTCCACTCTATGTCTGTCTCTCTCAGCATTCATATTGTGCAGAGTACAATATAATGATAGGTATGATAAAGATAATGATTTATTATTATTATCAATAGACTCCATCAATATTCAATTCAACATTTTGTACTTAACTGGGGGGTGAATGTGCAGACTGGATTCGTTACTATGTAACAATAATATACTAACGAATCCATCAACGATGACAACTATACACGTGTAAATGTTGAAAAAAAGAGCAGGAGTCACATACCGCCTCGGTCTGTGTACGTAGTGTGGCAGAATAGCTTTCTTGGTTCTAATTGCTCTTTCTATTCACTAACCGCTTTCTTGTACCTGTGAGGTTCATATCAACGAAATACTCGAGTCACTGATTAGTCCCTCTATTTTTTTCTTTTCACAGGCGATGTGACAGGCCAGGACGGGATATATTCGGGCTACTTGGTGGGATTCGAACCGAACAATGACGGCACCGTCACTGACGTCACCATCACTGTAAATGTTACGGATAATGATGGAAAAGCCAGGGTGGCCAAACCCTCTCTCAGGGCTGCTCCGATTACCACAGGTTAGTGCTTCTGTCGGGCTTCTTAGCACAGTTTTTTCGTACATTACAGGGAAAGGCATATTTCTAGATCGTTAACAACGAGATGCTGTGTTTCAGGGATCGTTAAATGCTGTGGCAGTCAACTGGACGTGTCAAATCTGCAACTCGAGGACCCAGGGAGCTTTGTAATTGCGTCATCTGGTGTTTCGGGACGCCTCACTGGGGAATCACCCGGAATACTTCATCCAGGGCAAGTGACTGATCTCCGGGCGTCACGTACTGGCAAGGAAGTGACGCTTGTTTTCACAGCTCCAGGAGCCCGGCTTGATCAGGGTCAAGGTGAATGAGGATTAGCAATATAGAATGAATGTTTATGAAAAGATTACTTAATTAATGATAAGAATCAACTATTTCGGAGCATTAATAAATAATTTTTTCTTTCGCCGCAGCTGATCGGTATGAAATTAATTCCCATAATGCTGGCGAGGAGCTACTCATCAGAAACATCACTGGGCGTCCCGTCGGGTTATTGGTGGAGGAACAGGTGACACTTCTAGAATGCGATAAAGTGTACACCTTCACTGTCGTGGCGTACTACAATGGTACCTCTGGCAGTTCATCCAACAGTGTACGAGAGGGTGTGTCGTGCAGAATTTTAGAAGGACTTTCAGGCGGAGCTATCGCTGGTATCATCATTGGCTGTATCTTGGTGGTTCTTCTCATAATTCTCATCATCTATCTGTGTCTGAACCGCGATCACTTAGATGACTTATGGGTTTGGAAGATCTTAACCTGCCGCGGTAGCCCCTGTTGCAAGAAGAATAAAGATGACGAATTGTATAAACAACCATCTCAGGCCAGGCGGAGTGACGTCATTCGCAACAATACCAGTCCCTCCAGGCCTGTGCGTGACCTAACTGACCTTCTTTCCAGCCCAAGAGCGGTCGTCACGAGGACGGCCCGTCAAAACAAGACGCAAGACAAAGACGACGGAGGCTTTATAGAACACCACAGACAAAGAGATAACAGGCAAATGAGAGCAGCGGAAGATGGAGAAAGTCTGGCGTCCTCGCGCAGCACTCTTCCTATCAACAAAGTGGGTTTGCCTATCGCTGGCGACAACCACGGCTACGACGACGGCCCATACGCTATCTACAAAAACGTAGGCCCTGTTTCTCGTTACCCCAAGATTAATACACAAGTGTAATATTTATGATCTGAGAAGATCTATGAGTATGAAGATCTATGTTCGAGAAAAGTTAAAAGCTTCTAACACATCACTAGGCTACACATCTTTTACAGCACCCACACACGTCACTCCTGTCCCTTGACCACAGCGTCGACCCTTACACCACAGCCACACACATATAGCGCGTTTTCGCGACCGCTCTGGCCCGGTCTGGACTGGACTAGTCCCGGGCGGCCACTGTTTTCGCGAGGCGGATTGGACCGGGCTGGAACGGGCGAGACTGGGCCATGCCAGCGAGCAGGACCAGGTTGGACTAGTGTGGGGAGAACTGACGCATGCGCACTACAGTCAGCGGGGAAGACGACCAGGAGCTTCTCGTGCTGCTGATAAGACATGAAACACCATGATGGCCGACCATAAGACTAAAGTAATTTCACGAAAAATTACAATATTCGCAATTTGCTGAAACAGCATCTTGGGAAATGAATGTACCGTCAACAACACTATAGTCGCCACTGCACTAATGTCACCAGGCGCCATATATTACGAATTTTAGCATCACTACAGACTTGTATGTGTCACTGAAGACATGTAGCTATAGTGTTATGTAGATAATGTTAGCTACGTACTGTGCACGTGATGTGATCTGTAGTGATGCTAAAACTCGTAATATATGACCCCCTACGACATAAGTGCAGTGGCGACTATAGATAGTGTTATTAACGGTAAATGAAATGATATTTCATCATTAATTTTTTCACAGTCATCCCTGCTACTTGGCTTTCCAATGAGTAAAAACGCGCGCTTTTTTTAAAAATGTTTGGATTTCTGCCCGGAGGACAGCCCACTCGATCCCCCAGCCAATAGGAACGACGAATGGGACGGGGCCAGTCTCGATGCATTTTCGCGAGCATCAGTCCAGTCTGCACCGGTCTAGACTAGACAGGACCAGGGTGGTGAACGTCGCGAAAACGCGCTAATACACAC
>JACEEZ010023319.1:188756-248756 GCA_016584305.1 Chionoecetes opilio
ACTTATTACTAACACCTAATATATGGTTTAATAGATATCTTTTTTCCTTTGTAGGAACACTAATCTTATAAAGACAAAGACAAAATATCCTTTCGACGTACTTGCGTCTCGTATTTCGTGCACCGTATACTTTATATAGTCAAGAATTTGGGCCTCCGTCAGAGTAGTTATAACCTAAGCACCTTATACCAAGGGATCTAAATGTGGCTTATGCACAACCTACATGTACCTCATATCGTATTTTAACTGTTTCTAGTAAAAGCAATGCTGAAGAAAAATATGACCGTTAATTCTACTTATCATTCAAGATTGCTAGTTGCTGGGCTGACGGACATCAAACTATAAATGGTTCATGTATTTCATATATCTTTCCACTGTTCGCGAAATTATGATTATATTGTGCACTACCGGAATAATGGAGAACTGACTGCTACCAATCCTTCCGCTATTGGCTGAAACGAGGAGGAATAGCAAGAGTAAAAGGAGATAAAGTAGGAGGAAAATGAGAAATGGAGGAGGAGGAGAAGGAGGAAGAGTAGAGAAAGGAGAAAGGCAATTAAAAGGAAGACGAGAAGGAGGAAAGGAGGAGAGGGAAAAGTAAGAGATGGGAAGGAGGAGGAGGAAGACGAAATACAAAGGAATACAAATGAAGAACAGACAGGGGGTAGGCGGTAGCGGAGTGGTTGGCGTCTCCGACTGGCGTTCTCGGTGACCCGAGTTCGATCCCCGAAGAAAACCAGAAAACCTTTCTGCACCGTCGAGTGGCCCAAGAACACCCACATGCCCTGCCCATTAACTCTACCTTCGATTGCGAGTGCATCGGAGGACACAGGGGGGCGGCATGAGCCTCTCTAATCACAGGCGTCACTATAAAAATCCTGCCTGCGCCACCACGGGCGAGGGCTAACCATCACAGCCCTCAAGTGAATCTCCAGGGCCTATCATCCGAGCCCTGGGTCACCACTGCCTACAGGCGCATATAGGCACATATGTAAAGAAAAAAAAGAAGAAAAAAAAGACAGCAACAGACTTATTGGGCCAAACAAGGCTGCCAGTGTGACTATATTCTACCACTGTAGTTTCTACGTGTTTAAGTGCTTTTCCAAATGGAGATAATGTTTTTTCTTGTAAAAACGTCAAAAAAGTTATTTTAAATAGGATTGGCCCGGAAAAATACTATTTCCATTAATTTTTTGGTAATTAAAGCACAACATATTACACGAAAAAAAAAAATCGAATTTGTCTGAAAATCTAGCCCCAGCCACATTGTAAATTTTTACCGAGAGTTTTAGGTACAAGTCAGAGGTGAGAAACACCTTTGGTTAAGATTCGTTTTAGTGACTCTGTCTTATCTCGTTCACTACCGTATGAAGGACTAATCTTTTACCATATATGTCTTCGACTAATCTTCGTTACTTTGGTCAAAATCACGGACATAAATTATCTGGTAAGAATCTCCGCCGTTGCCATCATCAGCAGATCGCGGGGTGGCACCTTTTCCAGCCCTCTCTCATGGACAGCAGCCAGGTTAGGTTAAGTTAAGGTTAGGTTTAGTTTAGCTTTATTCGTAACTTATATTTCTCTGCTAGATTTTGATGTTTTGGAAAAATGTTGTTTGCTTTTCTTTGAAGTCACTAGTTTTTTACAGGTGGGGACTAGAGGGGAAAACAAATTTAGTGATTGCCACGAAAACACAGGTTAGATTCTTTCAAAACACATCAAAATTTATCAGAAAAATAGTTTCGTCTGAAAATGGAGAGGGTCACTAAAACAAATATTTACCATAGTTTGTATCAATTGTTAGGTTTGAGGTATTTAGGAAAAAGTTGAAAAGGAGGGGGATGGGTGGTTGCAGGCATATTTTTATCTGTGCATGATTTTGGCAAGTGCAGCGAGCCCGTACAGCTAAGGGGGAGATCCTGTCAACTTTATGATAGTTTTGAGGCCATGTGGAATTGGTATACGACAAAAATATAGCATATTCTTAATTATTTTTTTATCTGATCTGAGTCGCTGAGTTATGATTAACTTTATCCATAACTTCATAGATACTACTAAAACTCAAACGCTTACATTTCGATCAAGTAACTTTACAACTGTAATATACAAATTTCTATAACATTTTAAAATTATGATTTAAACACTGTAATAGTCTAATTTTTATTACAAACAGGTAAAGACAAGATATATCCCCCCAAAAAATTCTTGCTAATAATTCAGTTGAAACAGTTAAAGCTGATGAGCAGTTCCTAGATCAGGCAGTGGATAAAACAAGAAAAGTTATATTTTTGAGATACCACTGAGTACCGCATCCTATCTTGACGAGGTCAGAGAGGCTGTAGCAAACTTAAGGGGTGGAAAGGCAACTAGTGTTTGTAATATCAGTGCAAAGCTGGTGAAAGCTGGAGGTGAGGACATCATTCGCGGGTTGCATGATGTCTTGACTGCCGTATGGCAATCAGGTACCATTACTCCTGACTGGAAAAAGGGGCTGGTCGACCATATCTGGCAAGGTCGGTATTCTTTTCCTCACCGAAACTCAGTTGTCTGTGAGCACTGACAGCAGACCTTTTTCTGTCTCCTCTTACTGTCTCTATTCTCATTTTCAATCCAAAGCTGGTTGTTGCGTATATGTGCGCAGGGAACAGGCCTCTATGTACCGTTGGCTGCTATGCTCCGGCGGCTGATATGTACCGCTGGTGGCTGCTATGTTCCATCCAAGGCTGCTATGCACCGCGGGTGCTGTGGACCATCAGCGGCTGCTATGGTTAGGTTAGGTTAGGTTAGGTATACTTTGTGGTTAAGGTTAGGTTAGGTTAGGTTAGGTATACTTTGTGGTTAAGGTTAGGTTAGGTTAGGTTAGGTATACTTTGTGGTTAAGGTTAGGTTAGGTTAGGTTAGGTTAGGTTAGGTTAGGTTAGGTATACTTTGTGGTTAAGGTTAGGTTAGGTATACTTGTCGGTACATAGCAGCCCTGCAATGGTACATATAAGCCAAGGCATTCGTACAAAGCAGCCGGTACATATCAGCCGACGGTACATAGCAGCTAGGAAGCTGTGCGCAATGACATCACTTGCTCTCGTGCCCACGGCCTTGAATCTTCCGATTTTTCTACCATATGGCTTCGACTTCAATGTCACTCTCTTACTAAATTTATCTGTGCTGTATATCTCTCACCTAACTTCTCTGACTATGTAAAATTCTTCGACTATTTAACATCAAAAGTGGAGCACATCTCATCTCATTTTACTTTAGCAGAAATTTCCATTCTTGGGGACTTCAATGTTCACCACCAGCTTTGGCTATCATCTTCTTTCACTGACCAACCTGGTGAACAAGCCTACAACTTTTCTATCCTCCAAGACCTAGAGCAGCTGGTGCAGCACCCTACCCGTATTCCTGACCGCTTTGGAGACACGCCCAACATTCTTGATCTTTTCCTAACTACTAACCCTTCTGCTTACTCTGTGAAACTATTCTCTCCGTTGGGTTCCTCCGATCACAATCTTATTTCTGTAACCTGTCCTATCGCTCCGGTACCGTCTCGGGACCCATCTAAGCGGAGGTGCTTCTGGCACTTCAACTCAGCTAAGTGGGAAGACCTAAGGCAGTACTACTCTGATTTTCCATGGAATGATTACTGCTTCCATGTCAAAGACCCATCTCTTTGTGCAGAGCGCATAACTGAGGTCATAGTCTCTGGCATGGAGGCGTACATTCCACACACTTTCTCTAATCCTAAAGCCCGTCAACCTTGGTTTAACTCTGCTTGTTCTCATGCTGTCCGAAATAGAGAGGTGGCTCACAGACGGTACCGGAAGCATCCATCTCCTGAAACTCATGCCCTTTATATTTCTGCGCGTAATCATGCCAAATCTTTACTTCAACTTACCAAAAACTCTTTCATTCATAGAAAATATCAAAATCTTTCTGAATCAAATTCCTCTCGTGACTTCTGGCATCTAGCTAATAACATCTCTAACAATTTTTCTTCTGCATCTTTCCCTCCTATGCTTCACCCAGATGGCTCCACAGCTGTCTCATCTACTTCTAAAGCTGAACTCTTCGCTCAAACCTTTGCTAAAAATTCCACTCTGGTTGATGAAGGGCTTGTTCCTCCTTCTCCTCCACCCTCTGACTATATTATGCCTGTCATTAAGATCCTTCGGAATGATGTTTTCTTTGCCCTTTCTTGCCTAGATCCTCGGAAGGCTTACGGTCCTGACGGAGTCCCTTCTATTGTTCTCAAAAACTGTGCTTCTGTGCTTGCACCTTGCCTGGTCAAACTTTTCCGTCTTTGTCTATTTACTTCCACCACCTTTCTTTCTTGCTGGAAGTTTGCTCACATCCAACCTGTTCCTAATAAGGGTGACTGTTCTAATTCTTCAAACTACCGTCCTATAGCTTTGACTTCCTGCCTTCCTAAAGTTTTTGAATCTATACTTAATAAGAAGATTCTTAAGCATCTATCTGCTCACAATCTTCTATCTGATCGTCAGTACGGTTTCCGTAAAGGGCGATCTACTGGCGATCTTCTAGCTTTTCTAACTGAATCTTGGTCATCCTCCTTTAGGGGTTTCGGTGAAACCTTTGCTGTTGCCTTTGACATATCAAAAGCTTTTGATAGAGTCTGGCACAAATCTTTAATTTCCAAACTACCCTCATTCGGTTTCTATCCTTCTCTCTGTACCTTCATCTTAAGTTTCCTTTCAAACCGTTCTATTGCAGCTACTGTAGACGGACATTGTTCTTCTCCCAAATCTATCAATAGTGGTGTTCCCCAGGGTTCTGTCCTATTACCCACTCTCTTTCTGTTATTCATTAATGATCTTCTAAGTCTAACTCAAAGCCCTATCCACTCCTACGCTGATGATTCTACCCTGCATTTTTCAACGTCGTTTATTAGACGTCCAACTCAACAGGAACTAAGTGATTCAAGGAGAGATGCCACCGGGCGCCTAACTTCTGATCTTTCTATAATTTCTGATTGGGGCAAAGCAAACCTTGCTTTGTTCAATGCCTCAAAAACCCAATTTCTTCACCTATCTACTCGACAAAACCTACCAGATAACTATCCCCTCTTCTTCAATGACACTCAACTGTCTCCTTCTTCAATAATGAACATTCTAGGACTATAAAGGTAAAGATGGGAGCATACGCTCAGCTGCGCGTGGCATTCGGTGCTCATCTCCGTGGCATTAGCCCTTAGAGCCTGTGGTGGGTGAGGACCCGTTACCCCGGGACACAGGGCTAGTGTGACTCCCGGGTTACCACAGTTACCTTCCCCAGGTTACCCCAGGTACCCATTTATCAACCCCGAAAGGAAGGAAGAACAGCTGGGTAGGCTGGTCACCGACTTGCCCTGGCCCGGGATCGAACCAGGGCCCGCAGATTCGTAGCCAGGCACGCTAGCCACTGCACCACGGAGGCGACGAGGACTATCTAGGACTATCCTTTACTAAAAATCTGAACTGGAAATCCCACATCTCATCTCTTGCTAAAACAGCTTCTAAGAAGTTAGGTGTCCTATGGGGTCTGCGTCTTTTTTTGTCTCCCTCCCAATTGCTTGCTCTCTACAGGGGCCTTATCCGCCCATGTATGGAGTATGTCTCACATGTTTGGGGAGGATCCACTCATACAGCTCTCCTAAACAGGGTTGAGTCAAAAGCTTTTCGTCTCATCAACTCCTCTCTTCTGACTGACTGTCTTCAATCTTTAAATCACCCCCGCAATGTTGCTTCTCTTGCTCTCTTCTACCGTTATTTTCATGCTCACTGCTCTTCTGAACTTGCTAACTGCATGCCTCCCCCCCTCTCGCGGCCTCGCTGCACAAAACTTTCTACTCATTCTCATCCCTATTCTGTCCATCTTCCTAATGCAAGAGTTAATCAGTATCTTTACTCTTTCATCCCTTTCACTGGTAAACTCTGGAACTTTCTTCCTGTTTCTATTTTTCCACTTTCCTATGACTTAAATCTTTTCAAAAGAGGAGTAACAAGACACCTCCCGAACTAAATTGGCCCACCCCTCTTTTTTATTTTATTCTCTTACTGTCTTCTTTATAGGGACTGGCAACCAAGCGGCCTTTGTGTTGCCCATTTTTGTTGTGCCCTTGGCCAGTTCTTTGTGATGTAAAAAAAAAAAAAAAAAAAAAAAAAAAGGGACCGTCAGGACTGCAACAATTAATGCGGTATGACACTGATCAGCGTTTCAGGCAAGGTTGCCCATCTATTGCTGACACAGATCCGCAGTCATCTGCTGAAACATCAGAGACCGCAGCAGTCTGGTTTCACGCCCGTTAAGTCAACAACGGACCGTATCCTAGTGCTTCCTAGTGGAAGGAGTCGTGTCCTAGTGGAACGCCGACGTGAGTTTCGACAGGGGATGCTTGTAGCCTATGCTGATCCACAGTCTTTAACGGTCTTCCGAACGGCTGGACGAGTTTTGGCTCACGCGGCGCACCTATGTCACGCGATCCAGGCCACCCCAAACCCTCTCGATCTGCCTCATTCTATCAGCAGCATAGCTCAGAGGCGGGTGGGACCCGCTCCGTGCGCCCACGTTCATGTCCTACCATATTCCATTTTTAAGATAATGTAACTAACTAACTAACAATAAAAACAACAATAATAAAAAATTAATAATAAATACTACTCCCCATACTATAGTAGTAGTAGTAGTGGTTGTAGTAGTAGTAATAGTAACAGTAGTAGTAGTAATAATAGTAGCAGTAGAAGTAGTCGTATAGTAGTAGTAGTTGTAAAGTAGTAGTGGTAATAGTAGTGTTAGTAGTAGCAATAGCAGTGGTAGTAATAGACTATTACCTTATAACCAAGGGCGTAGCCAGGAAAAATAATTGGGGGGGGAGCACCTCCCAATGATGGTTGAGGGGTTGGTGGCGAGCGAAGCGAGCCTTATCAGCTGGGGGTCTGGGAGGCTCTGTATGCCCCACATAATTTTTTTTTGAAGATATGACTTAATTGGGGGCATATTGAGCCCTATGGGGGGTCATTTATTGGTTCTTTGCATGATATTCAATGTAGTAAAATTGATGAAATTATACCATACGCTCTTAACTCCTTCACTGCGGATATCCAATTCATAGGCCTACCCCCCTGTGCGGCAGGTTTAATTAAAATATAAAATAGTTACTGATCATATTTTAAAGTGCCTAAATGAATAGGATGCTCATTCCATAACAGAAAATCCATGTTTCGTCTTGGTGGAGGCTACCAGCTAAGTGAAGAGTTACGTCAAAGTGCAGCAACAGGGCCGTGACCGTGCTGCCAGACGCACAATGAAACCACTTACTACTCAACATAATACAGCTTATTTTGGTACATAAATGCTTCATTCATGCATTCATTCATTCATTCATACTTCTGTTTTATATCCATCAAGAATATATTGAATATCTTGACTATTTAGCCTCGCCATTGAAGTAGAGGGCGCGGCAGCGTCAACACGTCGTACTGTACCGCTTGACCTTATTAGTCACACTAACTCACGCAAGCAGAAAAAGAGGTTCTATTATATCGCAACACTTGACACTGTTGCCATACAAGCCTATCACAACGAATATTTACCCATAATATCATTGAGCGCGCAGTTTGAATACAGAAACCATATATGTACCAGCCGCAGTGAACCCTTAAATAGCTGAGAGACCGTATTTGTACCAGCCGCAGTGAAGGGGCTAAAGTAGATGTGTTGAATTGGGGGGGCCATGGCCCCATTGGCCCCCCCTCTGGCTACGCCCTTGCTTATAACAACACAATTGGTATTAATGGACCTGTTATTTACCAAATAAACAGTACATGAAAACAGCAGGGCTGTAATAACACAATACCGTACAAGGCTAAGTGGCATCGTGTTGGGGTGGGGGAGGAAGGAGGGACTAGGCTGCGCCAGCTGAGTCACGTGTCAGAGTCACGTGTTACATCGTGGCCACCGAGATGATAAGGCCTGGTGGATCGCCCGTGACGTCACACCATAAGGATACCACCCGCTCCGCTCCCCGTACAAGTTTACCTACCTAATATAATGTTTATCAGTATAAAAGATATACTGTTATCTTCGGAAATGTTTGTTCTATAATATTATCAAATAAAAAACCGTAAAACACACAAAGAAAATGCCATTATGAGACTTTCAAGAAATATGCATTAACTTAAACTCTTCGCCATTTAATATTTTGCTCGCAAACATTTTACATGGAGAATATCAATAGAAGCGGAGTTTAATTAGCTTTCCATTTATATATTTCGTTTAGTGATAAATGAATTAGAACCATGCATAAATTAGCGTTAACTAAATAAATAACATCATGAAATCGGGTAAATTACCCGATTTCATGATGTTATTTATTTAGTTAACGCTAATTTATGCATGGTTCTAATTACTTTATCAGAAAAGGAAATATATAAATGGAAAGCTAATTAAATTCCGCTTCTATTGATATTCTCCATGTAAAAAGCTTTTTCACAAAAATATTAAATGGCGAAAAGTTTAATTTCATGCATATTTCTTGAAAGTCTCATAATGGCATTTCTTTAGTGTGTTTTACGGTTTTTTATTTGATAATATTATAGAACAAACATTTCCGAAGATAACAGTATATATTTTATACTGATAAACATATATTAGGTAGGAAATTACCCGATTTCATGATTTTTTATATTTAGTTAACGCTAATTTATGCATGCCGCTAATTCATTTATCACTAAACGAAATATATCAATGGAAAGCTAATTAAACTCCGCTTCTATTGATATTCTCCATGTAAAATGTTTGCGAGCAAAATATTAAATGGCGAAGAGTTTAAGTTAATGCATATTTCTTGAAACTCTTATAATGGCTTTTTCTTTGTGTGTTTTACGGTTTTTTATTTGATAATATTATAGAACAAACATTTCCGAAGATAACAGTATATCTTTTATACTGATAAACATTATATTTGGTAGGTAAACTTGTACGGGGAGCGGAGCGGGTGGTATCATTATGGTGTGACGTCACGAGCGATCCACCAGGCGTTGTCTCTCGGTGGTCTCGGTTACATCCTCCCGCGCCCCAACACGATGCCACTTAGCCTTTTACTGTATTGTTTATTACATCCATGCTGTTTTCATGTACTGCTTAATTGGTAAATAGCATGTCCATTAATACCAATTGGGTTGTTATAAGGTAATGTAATGTTCCATTACTAGTAAAGATAATGATTAAATCATTCATAATTTCACCGAGTGGCAACCGCGAGTACACACTGTATCACTGTATCGTCACCTGGATCGCGTGACGTCACTCATCCCCCACCCCCAACATGCGCGTCGGATGACCGTATTAGACTGTGTGCTGATCCAAAGACTACTGTATACTGGACTTGCTACTCGTGCCCCGCGCCAACCCGCCCATGACCAGTGGAGGCCAGTTTTGCGATTCCTGACATTTTCGAACATCACTCCCATCTCCCTTCCTATGGTTTATCAGTATAAATGATATACCGTTATCTTCGTAAATGTTTGTTCTATAATATTATCAAATAAAAAACAGTAAAATACAGTAAAGCAATGTCATTATGAGAGAGTGAAGAAATATGCATGAACTCAATATTCACTTAAACTCTTCGCCATTTAATATTTTGCGAGAAACCTTTTACATGAAACATAGCAATAGAAGCAGATTTTCATTAGCTTTCCATTGATATATTTCGTTTTCTGATAAATGAATAAAAGTCATGCATAAATTAGCGTTAACTAAAAATATAACATCGTCAATCGGATCGGCAAGTAAAAAAGTGTTCCATGAATACAGTAGACTATGGTTTATCAGTATAAATGATACACTTTTATCTTCGTAAATGTTTGTTCTATATTATTATCAAATAAAAAACTGTGAAATACACTAAAGAAATGCCATTATGAGACTCTGAAGAAATATGTATGAACTTAATATTCACTTAACTCTTCGCCATTTAATATTTTGTGTGAAAACTTTTTACATGAAACATATCAATAAAAGCGGAATTTTATTAGCTTTCCATTGACATCTTTCGTTTTCTGTTAACTTAATTATAACCATGCATAAATTAGCGTTAACTAAAACAATGACATCATCAATCGGGTAATTTTTCCGATTGATGAGGTTATCTATTTAGTTAAGGCTAATGTATGAATAGTATTAATTCATTTATCAGAAAACGAAATATATCAATGGAAAGCTAATAACATTCCGCTTCTATTGATATGTTTCATGTAAAATGTTTTCTCGCAAAATGTTAAATGGCGAAGAGTTTAAGTGAATATTAAGTTCATGCATATTTCTTCACTCTCTCATAATGACCTTTCTTTAGCGTATTTCACTGTTTTTTATTTGATAATATTATAGAACAAACATTTACAAGATAACGGTATATCATTTATACTATTAAACCATAGGAAGGGAGATGGGAGTGATTTTCGAAAATGTCAGGAATCGCAAAACTGGCCTCCACTGGAAATAGCCCAAACTGAGTAGCAAGTCCAGTATACAGTAGTCTTTGGCTGATCTCAAGAAGTTGTTTGACTCAGTGCATCGTGAGTTACTATGGGATCTTGTGCGGCCTCGTGGGATTCCTGCAAGGACTTTTGGTCTGCTGACTGGCCTGTTCTCTGGGACTGAGAGTTCTGTAAGGTGTGGGGAAGGTGTATCCAGCTTTTTTCTGTGAATATGGGAGTGAAGCAAGGATGCGTCCTTGCCCTATCACTTTTCAACACGTGTATGGACTGGGTATTGGGCAAAGTTGTGGAGCAAAGTGATTGTGCAGCATACCTTGGCAATACCAAGATCTTGTTTTTGACGATGATGCAGAAATCTTTGCTGAGTCACTGGAGGTCCTGGTGATGGCTCTTGAGACGCTGCACGAAGAGGGAAAGCCTTTGGGACTTGAGGTATCCTGGCTCAAGACCAAGGTTCAGGTTTTTGGAGGCTTAGCAGATGAAGCAGTACTGTCTCTTCATACGTGTGGCGGAACATTGAGATCTTGGAATGTTTTACATATCTTGGCAGTGCAGTCCATAATGCCGGCGGGTCACGTCAATAAGTCTTACGGCGAATTGGCATAGCCCACGGTGTTATGGACTCACTCAACACGAGTATGTGGCGTTGTCGGTACCTGGTCAGAAGGACAAGGAATCCGGATATTCAAGTCCTTTTGATCTCTGTCTTACTCTATGGATGTGTGACTTGGACATAAAATAGCGACCTGAAGAGGTTAATTGATGCGTTTGGTAATAAGTGTCTTCGCAGAATATTGGGGTATCGCTTAGATGATTACGTATCAATTCAGCGATTACACCATGATATTGAATCGAGGCCTATTACATGCATAGTCTGTCAGCGCCAACTTCGGCTATATGGGTATGTGACAAGTTAGACTGATACCGATCCTTCCCACCGGCTCGTATCTGTAAGAGACAATCCGGAGTTGAGGAGGCCAAGGGGGCGCCCACAAGACTCGTGGCTGGGGCAAGTAGATGTTTCCTGCCAATAGTTGTTTGGTATGGTGTTGACTTTGTCGGTAGATATGTTTAGGTAGATATGTTTATCCTACAATTATATATTTAAGGCATCTCTAATAATTTCCATGTTAAAGATTATTGTGCCATAGCTATGTCACGCCCATGCCACGTCGACTTCCACGTCTACACATACCCAGCAGAGGTCACCACCATACAGGGACAACCACACCCCTTGTTTACGTGACAGCCACGCCCTGACGCCCAGCTTCAACCACGACCGCACCAGGGACCTCAGAGAAAGATATTATATTGTGTCGGTCAGACGTGTGTGTGTCGCGCTCGCCGTGTGTGTCGTCATTAAGTAATAATCTTTTTAAATCGCCAGGACCAAATGAAGTGTATCTCAGGGTATTAAAGGAATGCAAGGAGGTTGTTAGTGAGTCGTTGTGCACATTTTTAGGAAATCGGTTGAGATAAGAGATGTGCCATTATTGTGGAGGAAAGGAAATGTTGCTCCCATATTTAAGAAGGGAAACAGAGGACTAAAGTCAAATTATCGACCCGTAAGTCTAACGTCAGTGGTGGGAAAATTATTGGAATCTATTATTGCAAAAAACATTAGATACCACTTAGATAAACATAGTTTGACCAATGATTCACAACATGGATTCACAAAGGGTAGGTCATGTCTCACCAATTTATTGAGTTTTTATAGGAAAGTTTATGAGACGGCAGATAATGATAAGGATTATGATATAATATATCTGGACTTTAGTAAGGCATTTGCAAAGTACCACACGAGAGACTCTTAAATAAGGTTAAGGCTCATGGAATAGATGGGAAGGTTCTTCGTTGGATCAGAGCTTGGCTAAGTAATAGGCAACAAAGGGTTACAATTAATGGTTCTAAATCTGAATGGGGACTGGTGACAAGTGGAGTTCCACAAGGGCCTTGTTTTGGGTCCATTTTTATTTTTGATTTACATCAACGACTTGGATAGTGGGATTAGCAGTGATATCAGCAAGTTTGCTGATGACCTCTACCTCCTAAGGTAGGTAGGTAATCCTACCTCCTAAGGTAGGTAGGATTATTGGATCACAGTCTGATGTAAACATATTGCATGGAGATAAACTTAATGAGTGGGCAGTCAGATGGCAGATGGAATTTAATATTGATAAGTGCAGCGTTATGAATGTTGATAGAAATAACCCTGGGAATAGATACACCATACGCAATGCATCGCAGAAAAGATCAGAAGGTGAAAAAGATCTTGGAGTGAGGGTGAGCCCAGACCTCCGACCTAGGAAACAATGTATTGAGGCTAGAAATAGAGCTAATAGAGTGTTAGGATTCATTACCAGAAGTGTTAAAAGTAGAAGTGCGAAAGTTATTCTAAAGCTTTATCTGGCTCTAGTCAGGCCTCACCTAGACTATGCGGTTCAGTTTTGGTCTCCATATTACAGGATGGATATAGCCTTGTTAGAAACAGTGCAGAGAAGGATGACCTAAATGATACAAGGGATGCGTAACTTTAGTTATGAGAAGAGATTGAAGTTATTAAAGTTACACTCACTCGAGAGACGCAGAGTATGGGGCGATCTGGTAGAAGTTTTGAAGTGGATAAAGAGATTTAATAAAGGAGAGGTAGGAAAAGTTCTTACGGCTTTTAACCAGGGTAGAACAAGAAGTAATGGATTAAAGCTGGAAGGGCGTAGATTTAGAAAGGAAATAGGGAAAAACTGGTTCACAAATAGGGTGGTGAATGAATGGAATGGACTCAGTAGACAGGTAGTTAGTGCGGAGTCATTAGGGAGCTTTAAAGAGGGGCTGGATAGGTTCATGGATGGGGATGAAAGGTGGATGTAGGTAGTGTTACGTGACAGGAACTACCACGTGTAGGCCTCACGGCCTCTCGTAGCTTCCTTATTTTCTTATGTTTTTATGTTCTTAAGTGTTATACCTTGTGCAAATTGACTATACCTTGATTAAATCGTGCTGTAAACAAGCCGATACGGTGGCGATACATGTATTATGCTTAAGAAATAATAATCATATAAATCTCACCACATTGTTATAATTGCCCCCCGCTCGGGTAAGACTATTTCAGACTTACACAACAAGTAAGTAATATGTTAGTACGATAAAAATACGGCTAACATAATGGTGGCAGCGAGGGAGATCTGAACATTACCAGTATTTATTGATTTATTGCACAATACAACAAAAATAACCCATATTGACACAAGACGATACATTCTGGAAACGAGATTGTGAGCGAATACAAGTGACAAACTGTGGAGTGAAGTGGTAGTGAGAGGAGCCATCAACAAGAAAGGCAACTTTTGTTTACGTTAAAAACTGACCATATCGCCCTCAAACACACCCTACCTTCCTCCCTCAACCATCTTCCACTTTCGCTCCGCTACTCTTTGTCTCGTCTCCACATACGGCGACACACACACGTTCCACATATGAACATTAAAATATATATATATATATATTTGAACAGAAAACACATATAGAAGCTGTTTAAAGGGGAAGGTGAGTTTACCCCTTCATCAATACCTTCGTGATTGACTTTGTGAACCACATACTGGAAGAAGAAAGACGTAACCAAAGTGGAGTACAAGTGGACGTTCAAAAGTGGATATATAAGGAAGGACGCAGGGCTTGGTCGTGTATGATTCATCGCGCCCATTGACAACATAGACGCCCACCGTCCCGAACAACAACGGGAGGCCTAACGACGACTGCCGCCCTCCTCCACTTCACATACAGGCGCCACACCCCACCTCTGAGCTGCACCACAAAGGGAGACCTGAGGACACCCGCCTTCCCCACCCTTCCAGCTGGATTGGATTCACGAAGAACACATCTACGGCTTGACACTTAGATATTTAGGTGAGATAATACATGCACATGAGCTGACACTTCATGGACATTTAATTAATTACATCACTTAATGACATTAATTTGCTGGTGTAAACATTCATTTCACATTTTATTGATTAATTATTTTAATTATCCATGTGAATTGAAAGAAGACATTATTCATGAGACAGTTATAATTGATTTAATGTAATCTCATCAATACTAACATTGCTATTGCTTCATTTATAGTAATTGTTAGTATATTAACATATCAATATACTATATCATAGACCACTATATACCTGGACTGCGCACGGAATATCGGCCTGTCGTGCAAGGGCCCGAAGTCGGAGGGCCGCTCGGATTCATATATATATATATACGGATCATATAGACTGGTTTATCAGTATATATGATATACTGTAATCTTCGTAAATGTTTGTTCTATAATATTATCAAATAAAAAACAGTAAAACACGCTAAAGAAATGCCATTACGAGACTATGAAGAAATATGCATGAACTTAATATTCACTTAACTCTTCGCCATTTAAAACTTTGCGAGTCAACTTTTATCATGAAGGGTATCAATAGAAGCGCAATTTTATTAGCTTTCCATTGATGTATTTCGTTATCTGATAAATTAATTAGAACCATGCATAAATTAGCGTTAAATAAAAATAAAAAATCATCAATCGGGTAATTTTCCCGATTGATGAGGTTATTTATTTACTTATATATTTCGTTTTCTGATAAATTAATTAGTACCATGTATAAATTAGCGTTGCCTAAATAAATAACCTCATCAATCGGGAAAATTACCCGATTGATGATCTTATTTATTTAGTTAACGCTAATTTATGCATGGTTCTAATTCATTTATCAGATAACGAAATATAGCAATGGAAAGCTAATAAAATTGCGCTTCTATTGATATCCTTCATGATAAAAGTTGACTCGCAAAGTTTAAAATGGCGAAGAGTTGAAGTGAATATTAAGTTCATGCATATTGCTTCATAGTCTCGTAATGGCATTTCTTTAGCGTGTTTTACTGTTTTTTATTTGATAATATTATAGAACAAACATTTACGAAGATTACAGTATACCATATATACTGATAAACCAGTCTATATGATAGTCCATAGACCACTATATCTCTTTGTCGGGCGCCCCGCGGGCCCCTATGCAGCCCCGCAATTCAAAACATTGTCGCGTGAACAGTCCAGGTATACAGTGGTCCATGACTATATATATCTTTTCTCTTTGTAGAATGTACTTTTCTATTTTTGTGATGCCCTATACATTCTATAATAAGACTTGAATGCACCTGAGATTAGTACTCATATTATATAATTGTGGTAATCATAATAATGATTATAATTACATTAATTATTATTTGACTTTTATTACGCAATTTACTACTGATACTACCTGTAGCGTATGACTAACAAACCTACTAATGATCTTTATGGTGAGGAAGTTTCTAAACTCTGTGGTGAAAGTCAATCCATATTTACTGACGATAACACTGCGGCAAAGGAAAGTGTTGATTTTAATTGGGAAGAAAGTAGTGAAAGTCCTCGTGTTTTGCGTAGTTTTTCGCAGCACTTAAGACGTTCATCTGCATCTTCTATCTCTTCCTTAGCTCAACCCCCATTAACAAGCATGTCTCCTCCGACCGGAGCAGGTAGCCCCGGGGCAGGTACTGGTAGTTGTGTTTCTTCAAATCCTCAACCTCAGGCAGCTGGAACGATTAAGTTATTACCTACCAGCGCATCTGTCAAGCCTTTTTCGGGAGTTGATGTCGATTACACAGCCCGAGAATATATTGCCATGTGCGAGGACGTAATGGCTAATTCATTTATTACTGATGCGAGTGACATTATTTCATTTGTTCGCTCAAGATTAATTTTACGTTCCCCTCGGACGGATTATTGGGTTTAGCTTCTTTGAGAGCGTACCGGATGATAATACATCCAGATACCGATACCATAAGGTTCTTAGGGAGGAATTTCAAAGCGATGGAACTACCCATTTGCTTAACTTCCCAAAATAAGGTAGTTCCTTCTAATGCACCAACCGTTCCTAGTGTTCAGGTTTTTACTGATGAATTAATAGATGGAACACCGCCTAAATCTGAAACGAATTCGCGCGTAGACTTTGCTAATACCCTGCCTACAAATTCGTATCATCAAACAACGGTAACTGACCCTAAGGAAATGTGGAAAGTCGTAAAGGCCACGGTAATTGGTAATCATGTTATTCCCCACCGTACGGCGATGCACATTCCTGTATCAGTCCCAAATACCACCGTGGGTTGTGACACCTGTATAGAAGGCCCCAGCCAAGTGAACAGACTAACAGTGGAAGCAACCCTAAGTGAAATTCGTGAAGGAAATAAAGCCGTCGCTCTTGTTGTTAATGCGACTGGCGGTCCTGTCAAACTTCGACAAGGAGTATATTTAAGCCGTGCGTTAGTTTTTGATAAACAGGTAGTGCCAGAACCTTTAGACTTACCTACAAGTATTGTCAGTTCGGTAACTCCGTCGTCCAGCAACACAAATTTGGCTCAAGCACAAACGCTTAACTCACTCGTCACAATTGTGGATTATCCCGAGCACAAGGCTTCATTGTTGCAACTGCTTAAGCGGTACCGCGATGTTATAGCCTTGCCGGAGAACCGTTAGGTTCAACTGATAAAACTAACCACCACATTAAACTTAAATCTGGAACCCATCCTGTGTATATTCCAGCATATCGTCTACCTCACAGTCAAAGATAAATTGTTGATGAACAGATTAAAGATATGTTGCATCAGGGTGTTATCCAAAATTCCCGTTCACCGTGAAACTCGCCTCTATTCCTCGTTCCTAAAAAGGACGGACAGTTTAGACCTGTAATGGATTTCCGGCGAGTAAATGAAGTCACGGAGGATGATAGGTATCCTTTACCTGTCCTAAAAGACTTGTTAATGTCATAAGGACCTGGTAACACTATGTTCAATAGCCTTGATTTGGTTAGTGGCTACTGGCAGGTGCCCATGGCTCCTGCATCTAAGGAAGTTACTGCCTTTAGCACTCCCAGTGGACACTACGAGTGGCTCAGAATGCCATTTGGTTTAAAGTCAGCCCCTATTACTTTTCAAAGAATTATTAATAATCTATTTTCCGATATGCTAGGCAAAAATGTCTATGCTTACCTTGATGATCTTATAATTTGCAGCAAAGACTCGGAGTCTCATTTTGCTAATTTAGAAGCAATGCTCCTGAAGTTGAAAGATGCTGGATTCAAGGCTAAACTGACTAGATGTGAATTCCTTAAGTCTAAAATCACCTTTTTAGGCCATATGGTAGATGGTGATGGACTTCATACAATGTCAGATAAAATAACTGCAGTTACAAATTTCCCACAACCTCAGAATGTAGACAATCTCCGTTCTTTCATTGGCTTGTGTGGTTACTATATATCATTTATATCCAATTTTGCAACGGTTGCTTCGCCCTTAACAAACCTATTGAAAAAGGACGTGCACTTTAATTGGAATGCTGTACATGAAAAATCTTTTCAAGATCTAAAAGTCGCCCTAACTACGGCCCCTGTCTTGGCATTCCCGGACTATAAGGTTCCTTTTGATCTTTTCACGGATGCCTCTGCATTAGGGCTTGGTGCTGTACTAATGCAGACAGACGTACGCGGAAAAAATCGCGCTGTTGCGTTCGCGAGTAGAACTTTACTTCCGGCAGAGTCTAATTACTCAGTAACTCATCAGGAATCACTTGCAGTTGTCTGGGCGCTAAAGAATTTTAGGGATTATATCCTAGGTTATGATAAAACCGTACATACTGATGACGCAGCTGTCACTGAACTTTTTAAGGTAAAAACCTTTCAGAAAGACTTTTGATAGGAAATGTATTCAGCTACGTCATGAAATGAGAAAAAATGATGTACCAGTAAAATGTTATTTTGCCAAGTTTTTTTGTCGACTAATGTGTCAATTTTTCACATTTTCGAAGTATACTCCCATTTTTGGTAATTACTTCAATTTTTTTAGAGTTTCAGAATAGACTTTGATCTAGGAAATGATCTAAGCTGGAAAATGAGACCTAGTAGAGTTCTATACGTAGTATACTAACTCCGCTACGACGGTCAGTAGGAAAACTTTGCTACGCGACTTTAAAAACTGCCCGCACAGAATGAGTGAGGCACATCGATACTTCCTTTATGCCCAGCCTTGAAATACTCTTTCGACCGGAGGCTTGGTGTATTGTCTCTCGGGAAGCCGATGTGCCAACACAGCGAAAACCTGATGCAATTACAAATTAATTGGTTGTTTAGGCATACATAAAAGACATTCATTATTTGATATCAGAAGTATAGGGCAAATAGTTTTTGCTGTGTCACTTCTGATTTGAATCTGTCTTTCTTTGCCAACAGGTAAGATATTTGGGAAATTTTTAGCGTATCTTTTTAGATTGCATGTTACATGTTGTTGCTGATCAAAATAATTGGGATTTTTTAAATTATTTGTGTGCTGATTGTTTTTTTTCTGGTTTGTAATATTTGGTGTAGAGAACAGAGAATATCTTGATAACTGAAGTTATTCTAATGTCGAAACTATCAAAATGGAAGCTGTGTGTAGCCTGAAAAGAGATAGATGCATATCATTTGAAAGTTTCATTTAATGTCAAGAATCTAAGCAAGACAAACTGATAAGGTCAAGTGCACAAGGGTTACTTACATTTAAGGAATCTGCACACAGTAGGTCAAAATTAAGAGATCCTAAAAACAGAGATGCCACCGAAAGTGTTCTTGGTTTAGATGACAAATATGAACAAAATGTGGTGTGGCATCAGTCCTGTTATGCTTCATTTACAGGCAGGGCACACATATCGAGACTTCAGTCTGTCCAGGAGCCAAGAAAATCTGCTTCTATTGCTTCTGCTGGTCCAAGCAGGCCATCATCATTGCTTTGAAGCTCATAGGTGGCTATCAATTCGAGAGAACTGGAACCCAAAATGCCAGGGGTCGCTGGCAGTTTTAACTCACTTTTTTGATAATAAGTTGGTCTACTGGAAAACAAAATATGGGCTTATTCCACTGCACTTAAAACACAAAAGTATAATATTAAGAACGATTTTCTTCTATGTGTATATTGTATAGAAGCCTGATTCTGTAAAACATTGTATATAACCAAATAACCAAGGAGGTTATAGTTGAGGAGGCGAGGTAAATGCTACTCTATGATATTATATAGTTAATAACGAATGTTTAGAAGTTATCTATACCTAGGCAGTCATATTTTTCTGTTATTATTGTGTATCAATCAGATAGAAAGCCTGGAAGTGCAATGAGTCGACGCATGAAGTTGCAATGTTTTGATTCAATCTCCCCGTCACAATCTCCCCCCCTAACACTCCCCGCCGCGGCGTGTCGCCTCCACAATTATAACCTACATTGTCGCAGTAACAAGCCGATTTCGGCATTCTTTATTCTTCGTTTTTCCAAGGCATTGCTTATTGCATTTTGACAAGCGTTTGCCAGACGCAGCAGTACTGTCTTAGAAAACAGTGTGAACATCGCCCAAATTTTACATGCCACAATATACATGTAAAACATATATTAAGCTTTGCTACTCGAGGCGAGTAATTTGCATTAAATTGCTATTATAGAACGTTCCATCGTAATGCATGTCATCCATATAATTAGTAGAACAATAGAAGAACTATATTTTTTGGTATTCAGATGCGGTGCATCAATGTTTATCGCGAAATTAATTTATGAAAAATATTAGTCGCGGAGCCAAAACACAGTAGACCAACCTTTGAGTTAAAACTGCCAGCGACCACTGGCATTTCTCGAGTTTCAGATCATTGGAATTGATAAGCTTGCATATTCTGCCAAGATATAAACTGGAAAGTTAAACTGTCATCAGTCACTACAATGAAGATGAGTGACAGGATTTTGGCGGCCTCAAAATCTGACCAACGTTTATCGGTTGATCTTGCAGGTGTAAGTGACCTTATTGCTACAGAAGAAAAATATCACACTCCATGCTATATGCATTTTCTTCGAAAAACTTCTAAAACGAGAGATTCTTCAGAGACGAAAGACGTAGTCATTGAGTGGACACTACCACCACCATGGTAGTGAATTTGTCATCTAAATCAAGAACACGTTCGGTGGCATCTCTGCTTTTAGGATCTCTTAATTTTGACTTAATGTGTGCAGATTCCTTAAATGTAAGTAACCCTTGTGCACTTGGCTTTAGCAGTTTGTCTTGCTTAGATTCTTGACATAAAATGCAACTTTTAAACGATATGCATCTATCTCTTTTCAGGCTACACACAGCTTCTATTTTGATAGTTTCGACATTTAAATAACTTCAGTTATCAGGATATCCTCTGTTCTCTACACAAAATATTACAAACCATAAAAAAAACAATCAACACAAAAATATATTGTTTAAATCCCAATTATTTTTATAAGCAACAATAACATGTAACATGCAGTCTAAAAAAATACGCTCAAGATGTTTCCAATATCTTATCTGTTGGCAAATTGAGACAGATTCAAATCAGACGTGACACAGCAAAACCTATTTGCCCTAAAGTTCTGATATCAAATAATGAATGTCTTCTATGTGTGCCTAAACATCCACATCATTTGTATATACCTATGCATCAGGTTTTCGCTGTGTTGACACCTCGACTTCCCGAGAGACAATGCACCAAGCCTCCGGTCGAAAGAGCATTTCAAAGGAAGTATCGATGTGCCTCACTCATTCTGTGCGGACAGTTTTTAAAGTCGCGTAGCAAAGTTTTCCTTCTGACCGTCGTAGCGGAGTTAGTATGCAATGTACGTAACTCTACTTGGTCTCATTTTGCAGCTTAGATAATGTACTCGATCTCAGTTTATTCAGAAATTCTAAAAAAATAGAGAAATTACCAAAAATGTGAGTATAGCTTCGAAAATATGTGAAAAATTGACACATTACTCAACATAAATAGTTGGCAATTTCTTTTTTTAAGACACATCATTTTTTCTCATCTCAAGACGTAGCTGACTAAATTTCATATCTATTAATATATACATTATTGTATTTAGACCAAAAATAACGCGTACACTCTATAATGAATTTGACGAATAATTTGTGTCACCAGGCCTACCTCGCCCACGGCAGTAGATGGGTGTTTCAAAGACACCGTTAGAGATACAGCTTGGCAAACACCAAAAATGGATTCAGCACAAAAAATACCTCTAGAAAAGTGTGTTTGCCAACTTTTACTCAAAAATGTCTGTGTGTGTTAAGTTATCTCAAAATTGTCCCAGTCTAGTACTCCATGTTGTACCGTCCTCGGTGGAAATAACCACAAAAAACTCAGGAATGCACTAACGACGAAATTGAACTGAGAGTAATTTAACGGAAGGGTGAGTAAGAAAACAGATGCGAGCACACGATGACCTATCACAACGTTTCCAGAGAGAGAGAGAGAGAGAGAGGAGAGAGAGAGAGAGAGAGAGAGAGAGAGAGAGAGAGAGAGAGAGAGAGAGAGAGAGAGAGAGAGAGAGAGAGAGAGAGAGAGAGAGGAGAGAGAGAGAGAGAGAGAGAGAGAGAGAGAGAGAGAGAGAGAGAGAGGAGAGAGGAGGGAGAGAGAGAGAGAAGGAGAGGAGAGGGAGAGGAGAGAGAGAGAGAGAGGAGAGGAGAGGGAGAGAGAGGAGAGAGAGAGAGGAGGAGAGAGAGAGGAGAGAGAGAGAGAGAGAGGAGAGAGAGGAGAGAGAGAGAGAGAGAGAGAGAGAGAGAGAGAGAGGAGAGAGAGAGAGAGAGAGAGAGGAGAGAGAGAGAGAGAGAGAGAGAGAGAGAGAGAGAGAGAGGAGAGAGAGAGAGAGAGAGAGAGAGAGAGAGAGAGAGAAGGAGAGAGAGAGAGAGAGAGAGAGAGAGAGAGAGAGAGAGAGAGAGAGAGAGAGAGAGAGGGGAGAGAGAGAGAGAGAGAGAGAGAGAGAGAGAGAGGAGAGAGAGAGAGAGAGAGAGAGAGAGGAGAGAGAGAGAGGAGAGAGAGAGAGAGAGAGAGAGAGAGAGAGATTTAAGAAATCAATAGCACCAGGTTAATAAGAAATCTATGAAAAACTTAGAGAAAGGTCCACAAACAAGACAGATGACTTCAAAAGGAAACGATGGTGCAGATTCGATCATTGCTTCAGTCTTGACCGAAGTTATTCAAGCCCTACAAGCTGTGATTCTATAAAGTGTGTCAACAGAAGTCGCACAAGTGATTACCTAAAGCTTTATCCAAAGAATCTAGAGAAGCATTAGCGAGTCAAAGTCACGTTAGAAATTCAACTATTATTTGTCAACTGAAGAAGCAGGTTTAGTCATACCAAATTGAGAAACTTGAGCAGTACAACAGGAGATTCAATGTGATGATTAAGGCTATGAGGTACGAAGAGGGAGAAGATACTATCCAAATTGTTTTGAAGCTTGCTAGTGAAGTTGGGGTGACGATAGTTTAAGAGGACATCAGCACCAGTCACCGGCTTGAAATAAAGATCGACGTAAACAAGCCAAAGCCAATCATCGTTAGATTCGCAAGATGATTGAGCTTCTTCGAAAATAAAAAGTTAAAGCATGAGAGATATATAATATATATCTCTCATGCTTTAACTTTTTTTTTTCTCTTTCTTCCTTTCGTTTCTCTTTCTTTCTTTCTTCTATATATTATATAAAAGAAGACTAAAACAAAAATTAATATACCTTACGAAATACGGAGGGATCTTCGCACGGGCAAGATATGGATGACTGGTGGCAAGATTTACACATTGGTTAAGTGACCTGGGAGCGAAACTAAGTTCTTTGATACTCTAGACGACTTGTACAAGTCGGCGTGGAATGAAGAAAGATTCGAAGCTTTCCTAGATAGCAACAAATAAGAGTCTAGCGGCCCCGAATGGAACTTGCTACTTTCACACTGCTACAATACTCGTGCAGACTTGGGTAAAGTAATCAAAATTTGTTGCGTAAATGTTTGTGGCCTTAAATGAAAAAATCAATAGGAGCATTATATTTGAATGGAATTAAATTGATCATTTTGATATAGTATGTTTATCAGGAAATAATATTATATATAATGTTGAACAAAAGGGTTTTAAGTACTTTACAATTGATTTCAAGAACAAAAGGCACCCGTACCCCGGTAAGGGGTACATGGTGTACATGGGGTAAGTGTGTTGGTGTCTAGTTAATATATTAAATTAATTCTACAATTATCATTTGTTTCTGAAGACTTGTTTGGTGACTCAGTTTTGTGGATTAAATGTTCAGGTAATTTTCTTCCAGGTTATGTTTACATACACATTAATCATCGGAACATTTTTATTCTGAAATATGTCATTACTTTTCTCTGGAAATTAGTAAGCTTAGACACTCTTAACAAACTCCCATTATTATTAAGATTTGACTTCAACAGTAGGAGTGGTACTCTTGATGATTTCTTCTACATATATGTTTTTGATGAACTGAGGTATGCAGACATCTGCACTTCAAAGGAAGCCTTAGGGAAACTAAAAATATGTAGTGAATTATTCATTAGTGACACACACAAAAGTTAATAATAATGGAAAACAGCTGATAGAGTTCTGCCAGTGTAACAACTTAAAGATAGTCAATGGAAGGATAGGGGAAGATATGTACATGGGAACGGCAACGTATGATGCCTTATTGCCTATGTTATCTGCTCACCAAGTCTTTTTTCCTAAATTAAGACATTTTTGTGTAGATGTTTTTGATCCAATATTTTCGGATAAACATAGGCCCTTGTGCCTACATTTTTCTTCAAAAACTTTTGGGAATGATCTCATTGTAGTAAGATATAATACAGTTGTAGAGTCCTTACAGAGTAGAACGTTAATCAAGTGTTAGTGGAGTAATGGAAAACATACCAAATATTTCAGAGGTTTTGATATGAATAATATTGTAAAAATTATAAATGAATTAGAATGTACAATACATCTCAGGGTCTAATTGAAAAATTAGTTAGTGAATTGAATACCACATTTTTAAAGCCTGCAAAGAACACGAAAATGTATCAGGAGCAAATGATCAAGGAAAAACACAAGTTTAACAGAGCAACAAGGTTTGGTTAAAAAAGGAATATAAACATTATAAACTTGATTATATGCAACACAGGAGATCCATAAAACATAAATCATATAAGGCAAGAACATAATTGTTAAGAGATTGGAGTAAGAAACACTAAAATGTCATCAGAAAGTCGAGACGATCATATGAGGATAACTTATTTAACAAATTAATTCAGATGTAAACAGATAATCCACGTGAATATTGGAATACTATAATCATTAAAAAAAATTACCAGTAGCTTGAAAATATTTATCTAGAGACATTGACGAATTATTTTAGAGAACTGGGGTCTGGTTATCATGCTGGCGAAACGATCGTTGACGAGGAACCCATTTTTGAAAGAAACAAAGCATATATGATATATAGTTATAGCGCATTTTAGAAGGCTACGTAGTAATAGAGCTCCAGGAAAGCATCACATTTTAAAGAGATTTAGAAAAAAAATTCCATAACTGTTCTCATAACTGAAATTATGCCAACAGATTGGACGATATGATTGAATGAGCGCATAAAAAAGGGCAAACAAAGTATATACTCATGAAATGGACACTTTTTGAGGCATAAACTGTTCAATTTTCTTGGAAAATTATTCACTTCTTTAATCAATTCACGAGTGTATGACTATCTAACTAGCACAAGATCATTGGGGAGTTAACAGATAGGTTTTAGTCACGGTTATGGCACATGTGACTACATATTCACTCTGCATGTTCTGGTAGACTATTATATATCTCAGAAGAAACAGTTTTTTTGTGCATTTATTGATTTTACTAAAACATTTGACTATATTGACAGGTCGTACTTATAGATAAAAATGTTGAACACTAATATTAGTAGAGTACTAAGGATGATCATGAATATCTCCTCAAATGTACTACTAAGTCAGGTATAAAAATTGGCAGCAAATTTTGTGTCCTTGTAATGTTGAAGTCAGACAAGGGGAAAGTATGTCTCCATTGTTATTTGCACATTATTTGGATTATTTTAATTATTATACTTCAGCACATTACACTGGTTTATCCTTTGTGCATGATGAATTTATATATGTATTAAATGATGAAAATATTGGTTTGCATTTAAGTTTATTTTGCTTTTTGTATGCTGATGATACTACAGTACTTGCAGAAATTTGTAATTCATTACAGTGTGCTCTGGATGTAGTTTATAATTATTGCAATATGTGGTTGCTACAAGAAAGCAAGTAAATGTAAATAAAAGGAAATTCATTGGATTTTCTAAAGTTAGAGATAGAAAATATTGACATTTTTTGTTCGATTAAAACTATATTGATGTTGTTGACGACTACATGTATCTAGGAGTGACGTTTAATTTGAATGGACGGTTTCATAAAGTTAAAGCTAAGCAAGTCATGAATGCAAGAAGGGAACATATTAGTTATTAGGAAAAAGATATTAGTCCGGTGGCTGGGCCGGGGGACCTTGCAATGTTTGGCAACAATCATTTGTTTACTTTTTTCGATAGATATTAGGGTCTAAATGAAATTTAGGCTGGGTGGCCACTTGTCACCGGCTTGGCTTTTTCAGAATCCAAGATGGCCGCTAAGATGACCGCCATATATAACCAAAATATAAATTAGGCTGTAACTCCTGTTCCAAGTACAGTAAAAGGATGAAATTGGTGTCTAAATATATTTTTTAGAGACCAAGGAAGTGGATTATGATGTTATTGGATCATTTGGCGCCCATATTGATGGCATAAATCCAAAATGGCCGCCAAAATACCTGTAAAATGCCAAAATCACACTAAAACTAATATAATCTGCTGTACATGCAGTTGAATTATAAAGTGTCTGTACATATATGTGCTTTGTAAAGCATATACTATGATTCTGAAGTCATTCGCCAGTTAACAAGCAATATTGATTATGATAGCAAGCAAAATATAAGAAAACAAATCTATTTAGAATCGGACAACATTTATTGTAATAATTATCATCTCTCAAACATGACATTGGCGTGACTTAAAAGTAGACATACATGTAAAGTATATGATACTACCGATAATAATAATAATAATAATAATAATAATAATAACAATAATAATAATAATAATATAAATAATATGTAGTATAAATACTAATAATACTAATAATAAATGCAACAATTTGGCATCTTCACGTTGCCCAAATGTTTCAACGTTATATCAATACATATTATACATTACATATATACTATACATATCTTATATCTAGGAACTATTCATCGTCCTCATCGTCGACATCCATTGCTCGGTCGTTTGCCTCATCGCTGTCATCAGGGATATCGGCATGATCTGTTGCACTCTCAGTGATGTTGAATGGATTGGAACAGGCAGTACCACCACCGCAGGTGCAGAACATCGTGCATGGAAGTTGGCGCCCCATACAGCACATTTCCCACCTCTACATGCTCGCTCAGATGTGCAGCCACATCTGACCAGCTTGAGAATGTGCTCCGGGGCGTAGGATACATAGATACGCCGTCCTCCATATTTCGAGGGATGAGACACTTGTTAGTGTCATCAGCTTCCCACCCGTGTTCCACTGCAGCGAGAGTTGGTGGATCCTCACTCAGGGCACTGTACCAGTGAGCGACTTGGTGGTGTGCTCTACGAACGTTCTGCTCAAATGCTTCTGTAGTTGGGGGCAAACTACACAGCTTCGGTGCTGCTGTCGATTTGCCAGTCTTCTGTGCCCATAGCTTCTGGCGGATCTTGGTCATCGAAGAGGTGGGAGTTGTAATGCCATAGCACGCACCCATGAAAGCTGTTGCTTGTTCGGTGACTTCAACGATATTTGCCAAGGGTTTACCAAGCTGATCCAGAGTGTAGCCTTTTCGAGCCACAGCGATTGCTTTTGTTTTCCCAATTCCATAAGTCGCAGCAACTGAATCACAGCCAGTTAGAGCATGAAGCGCCAAGAGCTCGGGTACGATTGCTGAATGTTTACGTAACAGTGAATGGCATAGGAGGTTTCTTCGGTCCCGCATACTCAACGACTGGTGTCTCCCACGGGATAGGGTGCTTCATTTCTTCTTTTGATAGGCGAGGGATCGCTGTATCCAAACCATCAAGGCGGTCAAGAACGGTTTTCCACTGAGCTGCCAGCATTGCCATATAATGACATTCAAGGCGGCAGTTTTGGGAACTGATCACAGCATCAAAGTTATCGATGATGATTTGCACAAGTCCACCCAGTGCGGCATCTCTGAGTCCGGCTAACTGCTGTGCTTTTGACGACTGCGCACCTGCTGACCTTCTCAATCGTCGAACCTCATCGTAGGAACAAGAAACGTTATATTTGTACAGTTCTGAGTTGATCATCTTATGGTCACCAAGTAGTACTCCTATAGCTATCTGTAATGGTGTTGGTTGAGATGTTACCACTGAGCTCACGATATTACCCACCATGATGGATTGTAGTGAATTGTGGAAAGTAGACTTGATCGCTGATAGTAGCTTCACTAACGTCTCAATAATACACTCTGAGGCTAATTCTCGATCAATGTGCTTATTGTAGGATTTGAAGTCATGCTTAGCTGCCTTGGTTTCCTTCATGATCTGCTTGCCAACTTTCCGGATACATTCATCCATGTCGCCATTCTGGTCATCATCCACAAGCCTGAGATTTGTGGCAACATGTTTCCTGAACACTAGTAACGTTGCCACTCCAGGGGAATGTAATGCCAACATATTTTCAGCGAAATGTTGGATGACGTTCTCAACAAGGACACGTCTGGACATGACAGATCCACCCTTGTCTGCGTATACTGCTTCAACATCAAGCGAATTCCAAACTTTCGAGCGATCACAATTACATGGATTGTTTCAGCGCAAGCTTGGTCATCAGCAGAACCTTTGCTATCGATCATGGTGGTTCTATGATCATCACGATGGAAATTGGCATTGCAACTGCGGTGATACTTTGCATTGCCGCGTGCAGATCGGATGGTGCTCCAATGATGCGGTTAAGGACTATTCTACCCAGTTCATCTCCACGTTTCTCACAAAGGTCAAGTAGGTACTGCTTGTACGTCTCACCATCACCCATCTTGTCTGTGGTTACTCTCGACGCAGGGACTCTGTACTGTTGTGGCACCTTGGGATCATACTCATTCGGTAATATGCAAGGAGTAATGTCATGGCAGAACAAACAGTGCTTCTGAAAGTCAAAGACATCACCACCGATACTGGAACGCAATCGCTTAGGCCCAGCGTTGGAGTCTTCATTTGTCTCTTCCTTTGGCATACGCTTGCCCAATTTATTGAAAGTGGAAGGAGATACATACTTAGATACGCAATTTTTGTGACATCTAACAGTAGATGATCCATCAGATAGTTCTTTTCGTAGTCTGATATCATCTTGGCGTAGGTTACTAGCTGTCCAATATTGTGTCGATTCATGAAGACTGTATCAACTTCCCAACCCCACAGTTGTAAACAGTCTTGAAGAAGCATTCCTCGGCCTCCTTGTGGCCTCCTGTTTCAGCCATATCATCGCTCACGTCAGATCCTGCAACCGAAACGTAGATCGTTAAGTTTTTGGTGCGATTTTGTGTGATTTTGGCATTTTTACATGTATTTTTGGCGGCCACATTGGATTTATTGCCATCAAGATGGCCGCCAAACGATCCAGTAACATCATAATTCACTTCCTTGGTCTCTAAAACATATATTTAGACATCAATTTCATCCTTTTACTGTACTCAGAACAGGAGTTACAGCCTAATTTATATGTTGATTATATATGGCGGTCATCTTGGCGGCCATCTTGGATTCTGAAAAAGCCAAGCCGGTGACAATTGGCCACCCACCCTAAATTTTATCTAGACACTAATACCTATCAAAATAAGCCAATAAACGATTGGTTCTAAGCTAAAACACTGGTTCACTGGTAAACAAGGTTCACTGGAAATATGCTGCTCTGCCACCGAACTATATATACTTTACCTACCTTTGAATATATGCCTTGATCTGTATGAGAGACTTGTAATGCCTGTAATATATTGCATGGGTGTGCAGAAACACCACACGTAATAAGTTTTATAAAAGACTACTTGAGGCTAGTAGGTCTACATAAACCTGTATGATAAATAGTAAATCGGGATGTAAAAGCTTAGAATAGGTTATAATGTAATATAATGGTAAATTTTTAGTTTGAAATTGCCAATGGTCGAGGTAAAATCAAATATGCATTTCATTTTTCTTTGAAAAAATACATGAAATGCAGCAATATAAATCACCATGTCTAACAACGATAATAGATATCCAAAATAGCCACATAATGTCGAACATACTTAATCAGATATCATATACATGTATTAATGATGTATGGCTTAATTAAGGAGCCGTTTAGGTTGCAAACGAGTAATATGTATAAGCAAAGTTGGTCTGAAGAAGTGGCGAGCAATGATGGTGTGTGTTAATTACAGTATAGACGAATTATTACGTATTTTGAACTCAAACTGTATTTATTGAAACTGCCTAAACAGTATGTTATTAACAAAATTATGTTAATATATACATGGAAATAGAAAATTACCAATTGTAATTGGAAGGTACAATAATGTTAATATAGATGAAAGGTTATGTGGTATATGTAATACAAATGATATTAGTGACAAATTTCATGACTTATTTAGTTGTAAGAACCTTAATGATGAAAGGAGATTATATCTTTAAAAAATATCATCAGATAACCCTATTGTTACGAAAATGCAACTGTTGTTTGACACTACTAATATTCGTACTATGTACAATTTAGCCGAGTTTATTTGTTGTACTTTAAAGGTTTATGAAAAAAGTAACGTAATGGTAATTTTTTAATTTTCTTATACATCACAAAGGACTGGCCAAGGGCACAAAAAAAATGGGTAACACAAGGCCCGCTTAGTTGCCAGTTCCTATAAAGAAGACAGTAAGAAAATAAAATAAAAAAGAGGGGTGAGCCAATTTAGTTCGGGAGGTGTCTTGTTACTCTTCTTTTGAAAAGATTTATGTCATATGAAAGTGGAAAAATTGAAACAGGAAGAGAGTTCCAGAATTTACCAGTGAAAGGGATGAAAGAACTCGCTGCAAGCTGAACTCTTCGCTCAAACCTTTGCTAAAAATTCCACTCTGGTTGATGAAGACCTCCTTCTTCTCCACCCTCTGACTATATTATGCCTGTCATTAAGATCCTTCGTAATGATGTTTTCTTTGCCCTTTCTGGCCTAGATCCTCGGAAGGCTTACGGTCCTGATGGAGTCCCTCCTATTGTTCTCAAAAACTGTGCTTCTGTGCTTGCACCCTGCCTGGTCAAACTTTTCCGTCTTTGTCTATCTACTTCCACCTTTCCTTCTTGCTGGAAGTTTGTTTACATCCAACCTGTTCCTAAGAAGGGTGACCGTTCTAATCCTTCAAACTACCGTCCTATAGCTTTGACTTCCTGCCTTTCTAAAGTTTTTGAATCTATACTTAATAAGAACATTCTTAAGCATCTATCTGCTCACAATCTTCTATCTGATCGTCAGTACGGTTTCCGTAAAGGGCGATCTACTGGCGATCTTCTAGCTTTCCTAATTGAATCTTGGTCATCCTCCTTTAGGGGTTTCGGAGAAACTTTTGCTGTTGCTCTTGACATATCAAAAGTTTTTGATAGAGTCTGGCACGAATCTTTAATTTCCAAACTACCCTCATTCGGTTTCTATCCTTCTCTCTGTACCTTTCTGTTTCCTTTCAAACCGTTCTATTGCAGCTACTGTAGACAGACATTGTTCTTCTCCTAAATCTATCAATAGTGGTGTTCCGCAGGGTTCTGTCCTATCACCCACTCTCTTTCTATTATTCATTAATGATCTTCTAAGTCTAACGCAAAGCCCTATCTACTCCTACGCTGATGATTCTACCCTGCATTTTTCAACGTCGTTTATTAGACGTCCAACTCAACAGGAACTAAGTGATTCAAGGAGAGATGTCACCGAGCGCCTAACTCTGATCTTTCTATAATTTCTGATTGGGGCAAAGCAAACCTTGTTTTGTTCAATGCCTCAAAAACCCAATTTCTTCACCTATCTACTTGATAAAACCTACCAGATAACTATCCCCTCTTCTTCAATGACACGCAACTGTCTCCTTCTTCTACAATGAACATTCTAGGACTATCCTTTACTAAAAATCTGAACTGGAAACCTCACATCTCATCTCTTGCTAAAACAGCTTCTAAGAAGTTAGGTGTCCTGTGGCGTCTGCGTCCTTTTTTGTCTCCCTCACAATTGCTTGCTTCTATAGGGGCCTTATCCGCCCATGTATGGAGTATGTCTCACATGTTTGGGGAGGATCCACTCATACAGCTCTCCTAAATAGGGTAGAGTCAAAAGCTTTTCGTCTCATCAACTCCCCTCCTCTGACTGACTGTCTTCAATCTTTAAATCACCGACGCAATGCTGCTTCTCTTGCTCTCTTCTACCGTTATTTTCATGCTCACTGCTCTTTTGAACTTGCTAACTGCATGCCTCCATCCCTCCCGCTGCCTCGCTGCACAAGACTTTCTGCTCATTCTCATCCCTATTCTATCCATCTTCCTAATGCAAGAGTTTATCAGTATCTTTACGCTTACATCCCTTCCACTGGTAAACTCTGGAACTCTCTTCCTGTTTCAATTTTTCCACTTTCCTATGACTTAAATCTTTTCAAAAGAAGAGTAACAAGACACCTCCCGAACTAAATTGGCTCACCCCTCTTTTTTATTTTATACTCTTACTGTCTTCTTTATAGGGACTGGCAACTAAGCGGGCTTTGTGTTACCCATTAAAAAAAAAAACTTAGCTGAGTTGAAGTGCCAGAAGCACCTCCGCTTATAGTCAGGGGGCTTAATCTCCAAAATAACACAGATTGTTCAAATTGTTCCCCAAGCACCATTTATGGTACATTAGTAGATATGACCATATCCTACCAATTTCTTGAGGGAGCCAAGCTAGGCTCTCGCTGTGATGGCCATCTTAGACCAATCCAAGATGGCCGCCATACGGAGTAAGCAAATGGAATAACTTGAGAACTAAAAAAGTAGAACCATAAGTGATACCACTTTTGGGGGGGTTTTGAGCATGAGGAGTCCATTTCTGGCATAATTTTTCAGATTATAAGTGAAGGACATGTGATAAGGTCGTATTTAAGGATATTTGTTGACACATTATGTGTTTTTTCTTTCTTTCAGAAGATCACAGGATACAGTGTCATGTACTAATGAAGAGATACATGCTTTGCTAAGTTGACTGTCTCTCCATGGTTGACGCAGGTTTGACGTTCTAGACATAGAAGGCGGACCTTCATCATAGCATAAGTAAGATAGCTTAAGATTTCATTCCAGTCACCATTGTGGCGTCACCACATAGACGCACCACATAGACGGGGACATTAAACATCATTTACATATCAGATTATACATGTGCGTGTATTTTAGATTGCCTATATTTGTATATGGTAAACTACACAGCAATACTATCAATATGTGACTGGTATCCTATTATTTTCAGGACATGGCGTATAATGAGAAAACTCTTTCAACGGGAACAGTCTTCATAGCCACATTAAGACACTGAACATCCTGCTTACTATCTACCAAGTTGAACATGACTTCCACAGACACTATTGAAACTGATTGGACACTCTGCTGCCTTTGCTATTCAAAGAAAAAGGAGTTGTTAGTGAATCCAACAGAACAGGGATTGTCAACACTTGAGAGAGATCTGCTTGATTTCGTACTACTCAATGCTCTACCTTCCATTGTCAAGATTAGTCGGATAGATGATGGCTCAGGAATTGCAGCAACCCTTCACTCACATGGTGCAGTGTACCATAAGTCTTGTCGGAGTATGTGTAACAGTTACAGGGTAAAACGTGTGCGTGACTGCTTGGAGAAGGAAATGGAAGAGGCAGCAGAAACAAGTCCTAAGAAGCTCAGGTCCAGTTTTGGCCCTCGTCCGGACTCTCAAACCTTGCATTGTATAGTTTGTGAGGACGAGGATCAGTGTGAATTGCGCAAAGCATTAACCCCTAACGTCGATGAACACCTGAAGGATTGGGCAAAAACAAGCAAGAACTGTTTGTTATATTCTCGCTTGACTGCACGTTCTGATACCCACGCAATGGATGTTTATTATCATGTCAAATGTTACTGGCGGCTTCGTGACTCTGCTCGTGCAGTAGAGCGCTAGTCTTCATCTACTGATGGACCTTCCGAAACCCCTTTCCATTCCATGGTCATGGCTCAGATGCTCACGTTTGTTGATGATTCTCGTACAGAGGTATTCAAGCTGTCTGCATTACGAGAATTATACAAGACAATGATGTCAGACACAGGGCGTCCCTGTTCGGGAAGAGAGCCCCATGCCACAAGATTCAAAGATCATATGCTCCATCATCTTCCAGAGTGGACTGAGTTCGAGCAAGGGAGAGATGTCTTCATCAGCCACAAGGTGACCGTGGGTGCAGTTCTAGCAAAAACTTATCATTCCTCGCAGATTGACAAAGATGAAGCGCTCTTATTGATCGGGGCCGCTGTGGCACTAAGGAAACGAATCCTCGTGAAACAAGAACCATTCGACGGATCCTTCTCGCCTCATTGCCTAAGTTCGCCTGTTGAAGAAATGGTGTTGAGTTTCGTGAATGTCGTTCTTCAGGGTCCTAAGGGCACTGTAGATAATTCTAGTCGGGTTCAATCTGGCAGCGATGCTGCACTGTGTACTAGGGCAAAAATCGCATGCACACTTTCTCAACTCCTGATATTCAACACTGTCAAGTATGCATCTTCCTCGGACAACACCGTAATCCGCCACAGCAAGGAGCGTGAAACACCATTTCCACTATATCATGGTATCAAACTGCACGGAGACGCCAGACTTAAGCACCAAATAGAGAATGCCCATAACCTTGGGTTGTCTGTGTCGTATGACCGTGTGATGGAAGTCAAAGGACAGGTGGTGCATGCTGTATGCAAGCGGCATGCAGAGGATGGGGTGATTCTACCAACGAATCTGCGGCTCTCTGTCTTCACCACACATGACGTAGACAACCTGGACAGCAACAAGACAGGAAACTTGTCACGTGGCGATTTCCATGGGACCTGCATAACTGCAACAAATCACCTCTCAAATGAGAACTCCGGTGTTCATCGATCGCCAATCACACTTGATCCCAAAACCAAGTCAAAAGCCAAGCTACCAGATAGCTACGTGATTGTTCCTCCTGTCCAAATGAGGAATGATGATATTTTTTGTGCCCAGAAGTGGTGAGGGAAAGGTCCGGCCAACACACAGCCAAGTCCCAGGTGCTGAGGTCAAAGATGAAGCCTGGATATCGCATGTTTCAGAAGTGTTGCGGAAGGGTGAGCTGGAGAAAGGCGATGTGATCACATGGGCGGGATTCAACTCACAACTCAGACCTGAAGACTCGATCAAGCCGCCAGCAGAGATCAGCATCCTCCCTTTATTTCCTGATAAGGCAGCATCTCAATCTATGATGAAGCATACAATGGAGCTAGTCAAGGAAAATACCGAGTTTATCAATGCCGGTCAAACCCCCGTCCTTGGCGGTGATCAACCTCTCTACGCCATATGCAAACAGCTGCAGTGGCACTTTCCTGAGAGCCTGGGGGAGGATAAGTTCGTCATGATGATGGGGGCTTTGCATATCGAGGACAAGTGCCAACTAATGATGGGGAAGATGCTACGAGGGTCGGGCTGGGACACTGCTCTAACACAGGCAGACGTACTCTCCTCTGGCCGTGCTCAGTCTGCACTGAACGACCACCACATAAAGCGCACACGCTATGCTCATCAAGTATCACTGGTTTCTCTGTCCATGTTGAGAAGAAATGCGTACTCACAGTACTCGTCCAATGTGCAGGGGCCTCCAGAGTCTCTCGAGATGTGGAGCAAACGGCAATCCGCTGATGTCTACATGTTCAAGTATTGGTCGTTGGTGATTGAGCTTGAGCTAATGATGTGCCGCTTTGTGCGCTCATTGAGAGAGGGTGACTTCCTTCTGTACGTCCAGGTATGCGATGAGCTCTGTGCGTGGTTTTTTGTTTTTGACCACACCAATTACGCCAGATGGCTGCCGATTCACGTCAGAGACATGGTCGAGCTCCCGGTGAAGCATCCAGCACTGTACGAAGAGTACCTCAAGGGAAACTTCACAGTCCAAAAATCCTATCGCAAATTCAGCCTCATTGCAAAAGATCAATCACACGAGCAGACGAACAAAGTACTCCAGGGCAATGGAGGAGCCTCTGACCTATACGACGATACAGACGCCATAGCATTGTACATGTTAGCTGGTCCAGACTGCGTTCGAATGATTGAAGAGTTTGAGAATGTTCACAAGCTTCCAGTACATTCAACTGGTCACCACGAAGAGGGACGCAGCTTACAGTCTAGGTTTCTGAATGACGTACAGTCTTTCATGAAGATCGTGATTGGAATGGGCAACCCCTTTCTAGCCACTGGTCCCGACCTGACTGCGCTTGATACATGTGACGTGATGGAGCATGAAGTAGCTGTGTCCCTATCCCAAATCCATGAAGTTGGCCAAGCCCTTCACGATGAGTACGTAACTTCACGGCTAGACAAGGTAACCAGACCACTGTCAGACACAATCAAGAGAAACAACAGGCTCACGTTCGATAACCGTACCGATCCCCGAAAGAAGGGAAGCAAAGTCGGGATACATAAACAAAATACCGTTCTCATCATACAACTCTTCCTTTCTCTCCAGTCCCGCCCAGACGCGGATATGGCCGAATTCTTCAAATTCGAGAACCAACGAGACCCTCCTGCTCTATCAGATCGAAGTTCCCTCAGAGCTGGGACCAAATCGGACATCCTTAGATGTATCAACGCACCAACAGGACACGCCAATCCGGCAACACAAGCGACCGTTCAGATTGTTGACATGGCGGCCATCATCCATATGGTGCCGCTGACCAGAGCATAAAAATTTGCTGAGTATGTACCCCTGCACATTCTGCCGTTCTTGAAAGCTCAGATGACTACCACAGTCGAACGTATCGATGCAGTCTGGGACACCTATCCCGAGCAAAGCCTGAAATCACAAACACATCAGCGGCGTGGGTCGGGGGCACGTACCAGACTCGACCCAGATGGAGATGGAAGCACCCCTATCCCCAAACTGGACTGGCAATCGTACCTAAAAAATGCGGAAAACAAAAAGGAGCTCTTCTCCTTTGTCAGTAAACAGCTCGCGAAGACTGGCATGGATGGGAGACTCCTCCTCAGCACAGACTGTGAGTTGGTGCTCTCCAACAAGCCATGCGATGTTTCAGCACTCCAACCCTGCAACCATGCTGAAGCAGATACGCGTATCATCCTGCATCTTGCTAATGCCTCCTCTCTAGGCCACGACAAAGCATTCGTGCGAACTGTCGACAGTGACATCGTTGTTCTTGCCATCGCTTTCTTTGAACAGCTTGAACTCTCAGAGCTTTGGATTGGCTTCGGAAGTGGCAAAAACTATCGAGATATCCCAGTTCACAGCATCCACTCACAGCTCGGTCCATCGAAACATCGAAATCGTTAGCTCTACCTCTCTTTCACGCCTTAACAGGCTGTGACACCACTTCTCAGTTTCTCGGTTGTGGCAAGAAAACGGCGTGGACGGCATGGAACAGCACTCCGGCCTTAACAGAAACAATGATCGCTCTAACAGAAGGTCCAGAATCGTTTACAATGGCATCTGCCCACATGCAGTGCATTGAGCGATTTGTTGTGCTCATGTACAGCAAAACTTGTGGTTCAGCAACTGTCAACGATGCAAGGCACCCTCTATTTTCCAATGGCAGCCGTTCACTCGATAGTATCCCGCCGACCCAGGCAGCCCTATTCCAGCACATCAAAAGGTCCTTGCTCCAAGCTAGTTTCATCTGGAATCAGTCGACTGCTTGTCATCAGGAAATCCCGGCCTTTGATCAATGGGGATGATAACAAGATCGCAACAAGCAATGGCTCCCTTTCTGGACCAACCTTGCTGACGCAAGTAAGGCTTGTGCCGCACTCCTACACTGTGGATGCACAAAAACTTGCAGAGGAAATTGTAAGTGCTTCAGGGCAGGCCTTCGTTGCACGGCACTGTGCAAGTGCGAGGGTGGCTGTTCAAACAACGATGCCATAGATGCCAACCAGTGAACAGTGATACAATGGCAGTATGGATGCTGGTAGACGGTTGCTGGTATTGGTGACTGACATTGTCTGACGATAGACTATCGAATATAGTATTATTATTACATACATATATTTCATATTTTGTTTACGAACCAATTGGTTGTATTGATTTCAGTATGTACATATATGTACACAAAATATTGTGTTATTTTTCTATGCAATTACTGGTCTTGTTATTACTGCATATGTACTGATTCTTATATAAAGATTTTTGGGATGCATTTGAGTTGGATTATATGCCTTGTATCTAATGAGTTTCATAAAAATTGCAATAATACTTACCTAGACCATATTGTGACCGTATCGCTCGTCTTTTAATATCCATTTCAAGATTATAATATGAGTTATATTATTTAAATAATTCATATGGATCATATTGTTACAGCCCGTCAGGGTGGCAAGGCTGGTAGAGACGTGAGCTCGCAATATGCAGCGTCCCTGTGCATTCGGTCAGCGGTTCGAGTCCGCCTAGTTCGTACTGACGTGGCGGCGCTTTGTATAGTCAATAACCTTGTAGTTGGTACTTGCAAAGTGTCTAGATAGGATGAAAATCTTATCTTATCTTATCATATCGTTACAAATATATCTTTTGTTTCATCAAATGCATGCTTAGCCATATTGTACCTAACACGTACCTTCAATTGATTGTTATCAAATTCCTGACCGTAAGTTTTTTGGATAAAAATATTCATATTTAGGCAAATAAATACATAAACTATGACCTTATCACATGACTTTCACATAGAATCTGAAAAATAATATCAGAAATGGACTCCTCATGCTCAAAACTTATGAACTCAACTCAAACTCATTACTCATCACTTATGGTTCTACTACTTTTAGTTCTCAAGTTATTGCACTTTTGTACTCCGTATGGCGGCCATCTTGCTCCGATACAATTTGTTAAAGTTTCCATGGAAAATATATTTTACTGCCTGAAAGAAAATTACAATATTAGTCCTATTGTATTCATAAAACTTTTTAGTTCGTCATTAATTAATGCGAATTGTATTTACCATTTTGCACACTTGGAATGTCTTATAACTACCCTCGAATAATTATTTCACTGTTAGTTAATAGTATGTCACGGGAAAAAAATATTGCCTGTATTGCAATATAATCGTCGGGTAAAATTCACTAAACGAATACACTATCAGTATACACTATCGCGTATTGCTAACATCGAGGCCTATAGCGTTTGTAGGCATATGGAGAGTCTTGATGTTGGTCGAACTCGCCCGTTGGTTACGCAGGCTGGATTTTTATGGTGACACCTGTGGTCTCAGGTGAAGATCCCATTTTCTATGATGTTCTTGATCTTCAGTTTAGGCGCATGCAGCCCCTAGAGTCCACCGTCACACTCGCAATCGGCAGACAGGTATACGCTGCATGTGGGATTGTGGGTTGCTTCGGTCACTCGACGATGGCTTTGACAGCTGCTCCTTGGTGAGACTTGAACTCGGGACCTTCTGCTCCCCTACCAGGCTCTTGAAAGAGTTGCCCCCAGCAGGATTTGAACTCGGGACATTGATTTCAGCACTCCAAGACGCTAACCACTTGGCCACCGCCTCCCCAAAGAGTAGTACTGCCTGAGGTCTTCCCACTTAGCTGAGTTGAAGTGCCAGAAGCACCTCCGCTTAGATGGGTCCCGAGGCGTCACCGGAGCGATAGGACAGGTTACAGAAATATAGATATACAGTATATATATATATATATATATATATATATATATATATATATAAAAGAGAGAATATAGTATATATAAATATAGATATATAATATATATATATAGAGATATAGAGAGAGAGAGAAGAAGAGAAGAGAGAGAGAGAGAGAGAGAGAGAGAGAGAGTATACGGGCAGGAGATTTTCTCTGAGACAGATCTCGTTAAAAGTGATAGCTAGTTCAGCGTTTATTATCTTCTTAAGATATTGTCTCTTTGTCTCAAGAGTGTCTTATTCTCTTTTGTAATCACTTTTATGACTTCGCCGTAGCTTGTCATGTTTGCTGTATCGCGATTTCGGGTCTAAGAACCCTTCTTCAGCAGTATATGGAAGATGTTTTCTCTTCAGGAGTTGAGGTGAGCATGATTAAGATGCGTGTGTGCGTGTGTGTGTAGATTCGTCACCCTTTTTCCGGGTGACATGGGCCCTTTGCCTGATGGCGGCCCATAGGTGATTTCGAGAAACAAAAAATAAAAAATAAATAGTAGAATGTGATATTATGAAGCTCTCGACCTCACCCTCCCGGGAAGTCTAACATGGGTGCCGAGGCTGCCCGTTAGATACACCCCGGGCGGATTGGGTTGAGAACTGTGTTTGAGAAAAGCATACTCGGTGTGTCCAGCAAGGATGTGGCTGCAGGATATCATTATCCTGGTTCTGAGCTCAACCCACCTACATCGGAGAGGAGTCTGGCTCACCGCGCACGGCAGAGTGTCAGATGCACCTCACCTCTGCTTATGGGAGCGACTCAGATAGGTAGCGGTGGTTATTAAGATGCTGTTGTTGTTGTTGTTGTAGATTGTCACCTGTGTTTACAGGTGACATGGGCCCTTTGCCTGTTGGCGGCCCATAGGTGTAAGTCGAGGGACAATGCCCATAGGTGAAAGTCGAGGGACAATGGGAGGGGGCGCAGCACTTATGGGCTGCGCGGCGGGGAAGGAGGTGGGAAGAGGAACCGTGGGGGGGCATGCTTGGCCCGCTGCCACGGGGGTTGGCGTGTTATCCCACCAGCAGCTCCTTGCGCGGTGACTGCTGGCTTCCTCTGGTATTAAGATGCGTTGTTGTTTGTCTATCGGGCCTCCAGCAGGGGAGGACCACGGGCTAGCTTGAGCCCGTCAGAGAGATGCTTTGATGTCGCAGAGGTGGAGTGCGTTGATCGGTGGCAGCCTAGTGCGGCAGCGCGGCGGCGCTAGGCTGCGGGCAAAAAGACGGGAGGCGAGGGGCATGGCCACACTCGCCGTTCCCGGAAGAGAGGAGAGTGTCCGTGCTGCTGGCGTGCGGCACGAGGTTTGGCTTGTCCATCCTGACGAGGAGTGCGGGGCATTCAGCAGGATACACTCTCCGTGTGTGGGGGGGGGGGGGGCGCAGCAGGCTGCTACGCGTCGGGGATGCGGGGGAAGAGTGGCCATGAGGGGGCTGCCCGGCCCGCTGCCATGGGGGTTGGCTTGTTATCCCAGCCAGGAGCTCCGGTAGGCGGTGACTGCTGGCTCCAACTCTGTTAAGATGCGAAGTGAAGCGCTATTTATAGCCGGTCTGCCTGCCACGCAGCCTATTACCGATGTCGTTGATTGGTAGATAGCTTTTGCTTCTCGTCTTCTTGAGTGGGAGACGCTGATTGGTTGTTTGGTCTTCGCTTGGCCAAGCGAAGACCAAACAACCAATCAGCGTCTCCCACTCAAGAAGACGAGAAGCAAAAGCTATCTACCAATCAACGATATCGGTAATAGGCTGCGTGGCAGGCAGACCGGCTATAAATAGCGCTTCACTTCGCATCTTAATCCAGGGGCTTCCAGGCACTTCTCGTCTGGCAGCCAAACTGACCAGACGTGCCTTGCTCCGTTCCACCTCACACCACCACAGCTCTTCCCGCGCAGGCACGCTTTGTTACATCCTGCTGGCTTCTGACGGTGACCTAAGCAGTCTGTTGTGCTTTTATGCACACAGCTGTTGTGTTGCTATGTACTGAGGGGTTGTTTGTTGGGTCGTTTGTCGGGTTGGTTGTCGGGTCGTTTGTCGGGTTGTTTGTCAGGTCATTTGTCGGGTTATTAGGCCTACTTAAAGGGCTAGTTAATTCATTTTCGTCCACAACGTAACTCCCCGCACGAAACCGAACCCCATGATTCCTGGCGCAGGCCAGGGTCACAAGGGGGGCCCTTAGAAGGGTTGGTGATAGGAAGCCCAGGGGTGAGGCAACAACTGTTAGGGTTAGGTAAGTCCCTCCGGGGGCAGCTGTGCCTGTGTCCTCCGACGCCTTTCAGGAGGCGGGAGCGCGCTACGGCACTAGCTGTAGGTAGCGTAGGTGTGGTCTTGCTCTCCGAGCAGTCTTGTCTTTTAGGATTTATTTATTTCTATTTTTTCATTTTTTGTTTTATATAGTTTGGTGTATCACCTCATTCCACTTACGGAATGAACCACCATGGTGCGAGTTAAAATAAAATACGCCAACCCCTCACCTCGCTCTAAAACCAAGCTATTGGAGATTCTCTCCAAGAACTTGGTCTATGCAACTACGATTATCAATGTAAACGATGGCCATATAGTTCTGACACGCACGGACGATGATCTAGATAAAATCTTTCAGGACAGTGCAAGAAGACCTCAGCGGGAGCAACTATGACCCTATATTACCACCAGAATTTAGGGCGAAAAGAACAGTGCTCGTCTTTAATGTGGATGACAACATATATAACAATACTGAAGAAGAAATAATAGAGGAACTCTGTGCCAAAAATAGCTGAATAACTGAGGGAATAGACCAAATTTTCAAATTCCCCAATAAGAACATTATTAAAATATNGTTTCGAACCTTCACGGGTCCTAAGCGTCTGCCTAACGTGTAGATCATTCTAGTCGGGTTCAATCTGGCAGCGATGCTGCACTGGGTACTAGGGCAAAAATATTATGCTATGTTTTCTATGCAATTACTGGTCTTGTTATTACTGCATATGTACTGATTCTTATATAAAGATTTTTGGGATGCATTTGAGTTGGATTATATGCCTTGTACCTAATGAGTTTCATAAAAATTGCAATAATACTTACCTAGACCATATTGTGACCGTATCGCTCGTCTTTTAATATCAATTTCAAGATTATAATATGAGTTATATTATTTAAATAATTCATATGGATCATATGGTTACAGATATATCTTTTGTTTTATCAAATGCATGCTTAGCCATATTGTACCTAACACGTACCTTCAATTGATTGTTATCAAATTCTTGACCGTAAGTTTTTTGGATAAAAATATTCATATTTAGGCAAAAAAATACATAAACTATGACCTTATCACATGACCTTCACATAGAATCTGAAAAATAATAACAGAAATAGACTCCTCATGCTCAAAAAACCCAAAAAAGTGGTATCACTTATGGTTCTACTACTTTTAGTTCTCAAGTTATTGCACTTTTGTACTCCGTATGGCGGCCATCTTGGATTTGTCTGATATGGCCGCCACAGTGTGAGCCCAGCTTGGCTCTCTCAAGAAATTGGTAACTTATGGTCACGTCTAGCTCTGGCCCAAAAATGGTGCTTGTGGAACGATTTGAACAATACAAATACTATAATTAAGTACCCTGACTAACAAGCCAGCGGCTCATATGGCTATGGGACCGAGGTGACTGGCTTTTTTTTCGGATGGTAGACTCTGGCGATTCACTTGAGGGCTGTGATGGTTGGCCCTCGCCCGTGGTGACGCAGGCAGGATTTTTATAGTGCCGCCTGTGTTTAGGTGATCACAGGGCTGGCTATCCAGCGCGCCCTGACTGCCACTGACTGGGCCGCCACGCTCTGTAGTTACGCGGATCACAACGTGTCCTCATTCACTGCCACCCCCCTTGCTGTGCAGAGCCAACACGTTCCTCAGAGGACGTACCATGCTGAGCCATGAGACCAACCGTGGTGCAGGTCCAGGTGTCGCCTTGCCGCGGAAGAGAAATACAAGGCCTGGGTGCGACTTATAAGCGCCGCCCCATCCAGAGAAACAAGGCCCTGCACCGTGTCGCCTGTAAAACCCTTTCACACATTCACGGTTCGAGCCACGGCAAACGACGGCGAGGAAATCGGCGTGTACCGTGGTATTTTTAGCAACGGTTCACTCGTGGTACGGTGGTGTTACGTTTCTTGTACGGTTGATTACGGCTGAGTTACGGCTATGCACGACAGACCTACGGTACATTACGTTGTCACACGGTTGTGACCCACGACGATGTGCGGTGGTGATACGGAAATGTACGGTGGTTATACGGCAATGCACGGCGGTTGTACGGTAAAGTTACGGAGGCCGACGAAGGTGGGTGTGGCATATAGGTGCATAGGGACGAGCAGGTATGCCAGGTTTGGACTTAAAAGGTCAATCTGGCCTTTTTCAGAAAAGGTTGGCCTCCACTTTGTTTCTCCTTGAAGCCAACTTCAATATGGCCTTTTTCGGCACTTTTTTGTAACGCATGTAATTTGTTTCAAAGAAAGAAAATATGTAAATATATATATATATATATATATATGTATGTATGTATGTATGTATGTATGTATGTATGTATGTATGTATGTATGTATGTATGTATGTATGTATGTATGTATGTATATATATTTATATATATATATATCTTGATATTTCAGGGTGACAAAGACACTCGTCATACTTGGGGTTGTTTATGCGCAACGTTTCGCCAAAGGCACTTGGCATCATCAGGCTAAAAATAGTTAAAAATTTAATATATTACAATGCTAAAAAGCGAACATCTAAAAAAATTATTTCTTAAGAAACAATAAAGTATTTCTATATTATCTAAAATTACTAACTAATAAATAAAATATAATTTGTACTTAACGGACCTTGGTGTGTATGCTGTCTGAGTTGGTAGAGGACTGAATGAACAATAGTTTCGTGGGTAACATTTCGGCTTGTGTGGGGCGATCGAAACGAGAGTCGGACAATCGAAACAGTGATAAGTCATTTGAGTATATGTAGTTGGTGTGAAGTGACTTGGTTATTAAGATCAGGGGACAGATGCTTGATGTGTATGGATTCTAATAATTTAGTGTCACTAGGGTAGTGTGCCTTGGATAGGATACTAAAGTCATTCATAGAAAAAGGGTGATCTAAATCATGTGAGTGTGAGCGGATTGCAGATTGTGAAGGTGAAGAAATGGGTCGACCAGTACGTGCAGAAACACCTTTATGCTCAGAAAGCCTAAGGGTTAGATTCCTTGTCGTCTCGCCGACGTATCTAGCGTTACAGCTAGAACATTTGAATTCGTAAATTATGTTAGAAATAAGGGCTTTAGGTATAGAGTCTTTATATTTGAAATGAGTTCTTAAGGTAAATGAATTAGTAAAAATAAATTAAAATTTTGAGTTAGGAAGATGTAACTTAAGTAGATCATTGAGTTTTTTTTCGAATGGTGTAACTGAGATGGCCGTAAAATGGAAGTTTAACATAGTGTGTGTCTAATATGGGTTCGGGTTCGTTCGACTTTGGGTTGAACTTTTTATCTAGGAACTATGAGATGGTTGTTTCAATTAATTTGAGGGGGTAGCCATTATTTTGGAAAAAATTAGTAAGGAATTTGATCTCATTATCAAAGGAAAACCAATTAGAAGAGAAACTATAGCATCTGTGTAGTAGGTCTTAATATTATTGATTTTAAAAAGGTTAGGGATGAATGAAAATATTGAGTTCCCAAGCCAGTGAAGTAGGTTTTCTATAGACTGAGGTGGTAAGATAATTATTTTTACGAGTAACTAGGATATCCAAAAATGGTAGTGATGATTGTTTTTCAATTTCATATGTGAACTTAATGTTTGGGTGCTGAGAGTTAAAGTAGTTCAGAAATAAGGGAATGTGCTCGGTATTTTTAAAGAGTAAAAAAGTGTCGTCTACATATCGTTTATAATAAAAAGGTTTAAAATGCTTAGGACAGTTAGACAACCACATGTCCTCATAGTGACATAAAAAGGCATTAGCAAATGAAGGACCCAGGCACGATCCCATGGAAACACCATCAGTTTGGACATAAAGTTTTTTGTTAAATATAAATGGAGTCTTTTATAGCTAAAGTTAATAAATCAGATAATTGTTTTTTTGTGTAATTAAGAAAAATGGTAGCTTTATGAAATAAATTATCAGTGATTATTTCAATAGTCTCATCTAATGGCATATTTGTAAATAGTGACTGGATGTCAAAACTAGCCATTACCGCGTTGTTTACGTTAATTGTTTTCAATTGACCACTGCTCTAGTTCAAGACTCGCCAGGAGCTACTTTTTTGTCCGTCGTCGAGTAGCCGAAGACACCCACATGCTGCTATTAACCTCTCCTCCGACTGCAAGTGCGGCAGAGGGCACGAGGGGGAAGCATAAGCCTCAATTAAATACATGTGTCACTCAACAAATCCAGCCTGCGACACCACGGGCGAGGGCCAGCCATCTCAGCCTTCTAGAAATAACATATAAGGCCAACCACCTGAGGCCTCAAGGAAGATAAAAGCCTAAAGGCGCAATAGGTGTGAAATAATAATAAAGATAATACTAAGAAAATAAATATAGGGTGGAGTCAAAAGCTTTTTCGTCTCATCAAGTCCCCTATAACGGACTTTCAAGAGAGCTCGCACGCGTACGTCTAATCTCTGAGACGGAAACTGAGAGGCTGAACTCACTGAAGCGCATTTGTTCGGTAAAAAAAATACGTTAGACGTGGAGGAATGTATCAGTACGAGGCTGCGGAAAATGCGGGGAAGCAATGTTTCCATAATATCTCAAGAACCGTATTAGCAACGAGAAAACGTTATGGAGAAAAATCCAGATTTCAACAGGCTTCCCTGTGGTATAAGCAAATTTAAATTCCATTGATAAATGACCAAATAAAGTTTGTTTTTAAGGCATATTACCCGAAAAGAAATATTCCAGAAATCAAGGGAAAATTGCATACATGCGTAAAACTCTTGCAAATAAGAAATGTACAATTTTTTTAAGTGGAATACGATTCCTGCAGACACGTTCTCCATCAAGACACAACAATATGTTAGACGGATAAAAGATAGATGTATGGTGGGTGCATCAATAAGCTGCTGGTCCATTGAACGGCACAAGGAGGCGCTAAATATAAAATTATTATATCTAAAAATCTGTATAAGCAAAAAAGAAACGGATCGATGCTTAGGGTAGATCTGGTTGAGCTTAACAAAAAGTATTCAAGCCATTTTTGGTCTAGGGTCAATAGTTTCATAGTAAAAAATAGGGAAACGCAATAAAGGTAGTGTTTTGACCATTTTAAGCTGCCAAAAATTTGGTCGAGTTTTATTGTCCTACAGACGTAAAAATGATCTCAATACCAATTGTACATCTTGCGAAGAACAATAATAATTGTTCTATATATTTTTGTTCACAGAACCCTGCCAGTCAAAGAACAGTTTTGAAGTTTTTTGATAGTAAGGAACGCATTTCCCGTATAGATACGGGAAAAGTCAAGGAAGCAAAGTTGTAGTGCTCCAAAAATCCTGCCTTAAATTCGTTTTAAATCCGCTCTCAGTCCAGTATTTAGACCGCCAAATGCCAAAAGCTGTTTTGTGCACGGCAACTGTGTGCAACGTGCACACCACAATTTTACACACTTTATATCATAAAATGTATTTCATAGGGCAAGAAGCATAGCAAGCATATGCAAGAAGGTCTCGTCGTGTGCCCTATAGGGTCCCGGCGTGGAAATGCCCGACTGCACAGGTTCAAGAACAGCGTCATTTCACTCCCATCGTGTGCCCCATCGGGAAAAAATCGTCGGGCGGTAACCCCCTACCGATGAGATGATCGATGAGCACCATATATAATCAAATACTTCCATTGAACATCAATAATCAACATATTCAATATGTGACACATTTCTGAGGAAGAATCAACGCGGTTACTAAGCAGAAAAGGCAGCTAATTCATCATTTTCAGTTGCCGGGAACTCAAGACAAGCGGGTGGTGATATGGGGCGGGTGGGCGGGCGGGCGGAGTACATCCACACCTCATAACAATACGTTGTCATCCACCTTACCTGTGTCTAACTGAAGAAGACTGATCAACTACCACGCCTGTGAACGCATCATAGGACATCACCAGTAGGGTACGCCGTATAACAAAAATTCTTTTTCTCAACTTTGGCATGCCAATTTCCTATGTAAAATGGAATTCTAAGACGATTTTATCTCTTTCCATTTTTGCATTTGAGCAATTCTTACTATGCAAAATCGCACTTTTATATTGCACCCTTATCGAATAATGCTTAAATGAGTACGCAGTGTCCGGTTGGTCCTGTGTATTGCATCATGCACCAATATGAGTTCCAAATGACTAGCGTGGTAAGCTCTTTCTGATCAGTTGGTTCATCAGGCACTACATCACAGTGTCACAGCCTCTCCGTTGGCCTAGGAACATGTCCTCATGCCTTGTTTAGACCTGAAGCAGGGGGCATGGTCTCCCGTGGTGGGCCCGAGCCCAGGATGAACCCGTCCTCTGGCCTGTTGCCACCACCACTGCGGCCGCAGCCTCCGGTCACCTGCTTCACGACTCTTTCGTGCTCTGAGTGTGGATAGAGAACTCCGAACTCTTCCGACGGCTTGAACAGTATCTCCGGGATTGATCCCCGGACAGTGAACATGTTAATGCCGGCTTCGTGCACTGGCCAGGCTGCCAGCTGATCAGTGTCTGCAGGCTGTGGCTGGGGGGGGCCAAGCTCAGCTTGGTGTGATTGGTTACCCTTAACTGCTGTGCTGTTTCAGGTAACTGGGGTCAACCCAAGTAAGATACTTACAACTGTTGGTTGACACAGTAGGGGTTGATTGCCTCAAAGTGTAGAGTTTGATGGGTAGCCGTATACTGGGTACCGTCCTAGCCAGACACTTCAGATGGTAGTTTTAATAAAAGTGGTCGAGCGGTGTTTTATAAAGGCTTGTTACATATAAAGTACCAGAACAATTCTATCAAGATATATCTATATACATACAGATACATGATATATATACTACAATACAGATATACATATCTGTACCCTGTGAGATTTATACATTAATAATGTCACGCTGTTCGTTAAGTAACGACCATGAACTAATGTCTAATAGAACAGAGTCTCGGGAACAGTAAATGACGTTGACAAGTACTCCACACCCCCAGGTGTGGGGTACACACAGACACACGGGAGGTGTCGTGAGTAGAGAGCGCAAGGTAACCGTCCTTCCTGTGATCTCGGTGTGTTCTGTCCACTGCGTCTTGCCACATATGAGGAAAGCTGCCGTTGTTCCGGTGAGCCGTTTGAGTGCAGGTGTTTACGTACGTGTTCCCAGATCAGGCTATCCACGTCATCATCCCTTGGGCAGAGCGCTGAGATGACCACACACCACAACTGTGCGTGCAGGCCGGAGTCCAGGGGGAGGTGTGTACTACGGTGTTGCATCATAGACACCGGGTTGAACTGTCCACTTCCATTCTTATGGGCCTGGCGTGATACTTCGTCAACATAACCTCTCAAAAGGTGTCAGCACTCAGCAATCCGCTAGTGACACTCAAGACCCCGGACATCCTGTCTTAGGTATAGTTTAAACACAAATATATGCTGTACGCTAATATTCGGCTCTCCCCTTATAACAAATGCGTCCCTCGCGTTGTATAAAGACTGTCTACCTACTGTTGTTACAATCGTTTGTGTATCTATACCGATTCTCAGTGTTGCCTATCCCTTACAATACCTATCAAGGTGAGGGTTTACATGAAACATAGCAAGAGGAATGTTTGGTAATAACAGGAGTAATGATATAAGGACAGTGCACTTAAGGTCATCAATAAAACTGGTAAAATACTGACAACAGAATCTAAGCATTAGTTATTGAATAAAGATGACCTCAAAAGGCTGTTAGTAATGTGTTAATATTCCCTGCACATATTAAAAGTGCGTTTGCCAAAACTCGACCGCGCTAGTCACTTAATAACACTGGAAGTGTGGAGTGAAGATACAAACCAGCAGGCCTTGAGAACGTGAGTATAGCACTGGCATATTATTTAGTATTTTATATTTTTAAGACCCTGCTTCTTAAACGTAAGGAGTAGATACGGCTTGTAATGCTAATACAATCCTGACTCCGGTCGGTAACTCAAAATAAAAATGATCACAACATTTAGATATGCATATTTTATTTGCATACCAAATAAAATTTATAGGAACTGATTTCGCTCATATAGTATTATAACTCATCAAAAATGTTGTGCTGGGAGTGCAAAAAAAAATGGCAGTAACTTCCCTTGACTTTGGCATTTGCGCTTTAAGAGTTTATTAATTTTATTTTTTTACTAGCCGCAAAGCCGCCCTCCGGGCGGACTTTTTGGCTGCTCCTCCCGGAGGGGCTATTGGGGGGCTTCCCCCACCAGCTGGTTTTGGTGGGCCGGGCCCCCAAACACGGGACTCTCCAGATAGCCCTTTCTAGCTTTCCTGAAATCAGGGATGTAAAAAATGTATGTATTAACGCCAACCTATTCACATCACCCCCCCCCCCCCATTCACTTCCCCCATTACCCACACCCCCCCCCCCATTCACTAAACCTATTACCCCCCCCCCACCCATTCACTCACCCTTACCACACACACTCCATTCACTCACCCATACCCCATCACCCCCCATCTATTCCCTCACCTATCACCCATCACCCCCCACCCATTCACTCACCCATCACCCCACCCCCATTACCCATCACCCCACCCATTCACTCACCCATTACCCATCACCCTACTCAAAGTTTCCATAATTCTCGCAACCCACCTTTTTTTCACAATCTCGCTAATAGGCTGCTAAAAAAAAAAAAAAAAAGTGATCGATCATCTCATAAATGGGCTTAAAACCTTCCCCTGCTCGAGCCGGTTCAAAAAAGTGCCATATGAGGGGATTCCGCCACAGGGGCGGCACCTGGAGCGGACACAACACACAAAACACTTTCGCTTATTTTATTATAGATATTATTTCGTTATTTATGAACCTATTATTTACGGAGTACAGCTTCTCAGCAAATAAAAATATAGACTCCGGGTCTGAAATATAAATTTTCACGTTAAGATATGCTTTGTATATTATTTCATGGCATATCAGAGAGTAATGTATTTATTTAATCATTCTCTAAGAATGATAAGAGCTGCCTTCAGCTAGAATAGTATTCTAAACAATAAAATGTGCATAAGAGTGCCAATGGCAGAATTAATCTCTTTTGACACGAGTGCCTGTAGCACTTGGCTGCTAAATTAATAGTTTTTTGTGTTATAATATCCTTACATAGACAAAAATATTCTGGCAGATAAACTTGGCGTAATAGCACTAGGGGCCCCTGAGGAAGAGTCTTCGGCAGGGGAAAAAGAAAAAATTTCCCCTGCAACGGATGTGTTAGAATTAGACTTGAGTTAGTAAGGGGGATATCTGAGGTGCAGTAAGGTTATTTTATGTTACAAACGGAGGTACTCGGAGGTGATTACATTATCCCTCAATTCAAGAGTTAATTCCTCAAACAAAAGGTTAACTTCCCCGTACTGTCATTTCCTACTTCCTCAGAGACTAGGAGTACACCTGCTAACTATACATACTAGCAAATAATTCACTTTACATTTCTAACTTTTGTTTAAGAGTCAATAAATTCATAAGTAAAACTTTAATTAAGTTAACTATTATCTCCCATCTCCTGGCTTTTTAAGGCAATTCAAGAAGGAGAATTGAATATATAATATAATATATTTAATATAATATAAAAATTTAAAAAAAATATAAAAAATTTCATATAAGGGAAGCTAACAAATATTAAAATACAAAAATTTTGAAATATTACCGTAAGCAATTTAAAAATCTATAAAAAATACTGACAAATTAATTACTTTAAATTTTTTCCACATGGCTATTTAAAAAACAAATTGAAAATACATATTCACCACTAAGTGTTATTTATGTAAACGAGTGGCGTTTTTAAAGTAGCCCTTTTGTAAGGTCAGCTAGATTGTATACTCACTAAAATTGTGTTAGTCAGCACAGGCAAGTCCTTCCGTACTGCGAATCAGAAGGGGGTTTCTCCAAGGGCGTTGGTACAGATGTGAAGAATGCTGACTAGACAGGCTGCCGCGCTGGCTGTCCGGGGGGCGTCCCTGGCTGACTGGCTGTAAAGCTGTGAGGCTGGCTGCAAGGGGCTGTGAAAGGGTGAGGTTGGCTGCAAGGCTGTGAGGGTGATGACAAGGAGTTTGCCGAGTTGGAAGTATTTAAAAATTTAAAGAGTCGGCTAGTTGTCCGTCTCGTCCTATTTTCATGATAACAATTCAAATCTTGTCCCTCCGTCTGTGCCATGATAAAAACTTGTACGTCTTGTCCTCGTCCTCTTTATAACCTATTCTTCCACGCGTCATCGTCCTCTCGTTTTTGTCCTCTTAAAAAAATCTGTAGTCCCCAAACAATTAATGCAAGAGAATCTTGTCCTCCTGTCTATATACAGAATTTGTGGTGGATGGAGCAGTGACTGATACAATGGCAAGAGGAGTGCTGACTCGCTTCCGCGAGGTCAGGGTTTTGACACCTTGCCCAATCTTTTACTCAATCCCCTTCTTTCCTCCTCCTTTCCTTTTTTCTTTTCACTTCTATGGTTTTCCCTCTTTACTTTAATTTCTCTCAAAATTTTTCCCTTTGCCCCTTTTTACTTTTTTTCCCCTTGCTCATGGTAAATACCATTATGNAAGGAACGAAAAATTTCCCGTAAGATACGGGAAAGTCAAGCAGCAAAGTTGTAGTGCTCCAAAAATCCTGCCTTAAATTGTTTTAAATCCGCTCTCAGTCCAGTATTTAGACCGCAATGCCAAAAGCTGTTTGGCACGGCAACTGTGTGCAACGTGCACACACAATTTTACACACTTTATATATAAAATGTATTTCATAGGGCAAGAAGCATAGCAAGCATATGCAAGAAGGTCTCGTCGTGTGCCCTATAGGGTCCCGGCGTGGAAATGCCCGACTGCACAGGTTCAAGAACAGCGTCATTTCACCCCCATCGTGTGCCCCATCGGGAAAAAATCGTCGGGCGGTAACCCCTACCGATGAGATGATCGATGAGCACCATATATAATCAAATACTTCCATTGAACATCAATAATCAACATATTCAATATGTGACACATTTCTGAGGAAGAATCAACGCGGTTACTAATAGTCCAGTCAAAATACGGTTTGACCCTGAACAAATTCCAAGAAAGCGTTTTATTGTTTTTTTTGGTAGTATTACATGTAGGGAAAAACATACTAAAAGTTTACCAAAATATGGTACCACACAAGGGTCCAAATGTGACGTCAAAGAATATGGCCGCCAAAGCTATAAAATGTTAAGGGATCGACTCCCCAAATTTTTTTTTTTCTTTATTATTAAACCTACATCTTGGAAACTTGGTACATATATAAAACAAATAAAAAAAATAGGGGTCATCTTGTGGGAAAATTTTGATTTGACGCATAGAAAACGAGTTAGCGAAAGAAAACGTGATTTTAGGGGGGTCCCCCCAAAGACTACTCCTCCGTCAATATCAGTCGGAGAGAGTCGGTAGAGGTGTCATTCGAAAGAGGAATAAAGCCGCTAGGACGTCAAGGGCGATTTTTTTTATTTTCTAATTAGATCAAAAATTATAGCCCCTCATAAATAAAAACAAAATAAAAAATGAAAATTTTCATTATTTTTCATTTTTTTTACTTTGAGGGACTATTTGAGGGACTATACACCTATACATTATATGTGGGGAACAACATACTAAAAGTTTACCAAAAATTAATCACCACAAAGGTCCTAACTATGACGTCATAAGACGATGACAGCCATCGCACTAAAAATAACCACTATTTCCTTATTTCAAAGCTGTAGCTGTAGGTTACAGAAGAGTTTTACTTTTTTTACTATATATGTTGATATAACAATTTTTATACAAAGTTTTATAACTAACTACACGGACAGGCGAGGTCATGACGTCATCAATGACGTCATGACATACATGTACATTTCTAAAAATTATAGAATACACAGTGCATTTTAAGACCTACTTCATCACTGAATAACCGTGTCAGTTTAATAGTCTCTATTTTCATTATCAGACACGCTTCCTCACTCATATTGTCACAATGCCCTTCTTGACATGGTCCGCATACCCGTGAACAGATAAGTCCGTGTGTTTTGCAAGTGCACCGAAGTGTACTACAAACCACGAGAACAATTGCACGTGAATTATTTTCAGAAGTTTTTCTGGCGCAGGTGAAGTATCCATCATCACTGGAACTAGACTGTTGTTCTGCAATTCCATCCCCATTCAGTAGTGTCCATGGCCTCACCATTGTCCATCCAAAGCATCACTTGGAGGTAACTCCGAAGGGCATGATACTTCGTTGCAGAGGAGGTCGGTGGCAGTCGTTCAGTGTAATAAAGCTTTTGGCTGAACCAACTTTTCGGCAGAGACTAGAATACCTCATTGCAGACAGATTGTCTCCAGGTTTGCCCCCGAACAATGCCACCATCACTTTACACCCAGCGTCTTCAATCTCAGCTAGTTTTTTTAGGTGTGGTAAACATCTTAGCACAGCTATTGAAGACAGAGTCTCCCTTCAAAACCTTGTGTAGAGCGAGTTTTTTTCCGATTCCAAAAACGCGGAGTGGTATCGCATCCCGTGAATGCATGCAGAACAGAAGACTGCTGCAGACTCGTTTCAAGCAACTTCTTCATAACCTTAATGTCGTATACTGTTGCAGGACTCCCTTATCCGAGTAGAAATAAAGCTTGTTGCCATCGCTGGTTGAACGCGTGATGAAGTAACAACACCAATAGATCTGTATCTTCGCCAATGAGACTAGTCCTTTGTTGGATGACATTGACACTGCTGCCTTAACAATCTCCACATCTGCATCCCCCTCTGATTGTATTACGTTGCAACCTCTGTCCTTCATGCGTTGTGAAATCAGATTGATAAGAGACTGTTTGTTCTCCACATTAGAAAGGAAATCCTCCTTTTCCCGACAAATTTCGTTCCTTCCGCATGTTCACTTTGTTACTTGTTCGATTTTGCGCCGTCTCTGATGGGTAATGTCCTTAGTGTTTGGTCCTCCAATGTAACCATCAAATACTATCGTAGCCTTACCATAGTGCTTTACTGTGAAAGATGCATAGTCGTCAGCGATTGAACAATATGTCTTTCCTTCTGACCACTTCAGTCGATGGAGAAGAGAACCTCCGTCAAGAACATTATGTTCCACTTCTGGTACATCCTTGAGTACTGCGTCATCTGAACTCTGTTCTTTTATAGCAGCCATCAGTTGTGCTTTGTTTGGTTTGCGTAAGAGATGTTTTGCCTCAAAGAGGGATGGTGGGTATGGTGAAAGTTCATGGGCCATCACCTCATCAAGGGAACCGAACCTAACGAACCTTCGAACCTACTACTTTATTTATATACAAAAATGTGATAGACGCTGAAAGGCGAGTCGCCTTATATACAAAAATATGATAGACACTGAAAGGCGAGAAATTAAATAAAAAAATTAAATGTTTCCAAAAAATTAGATTTTAACCTAACATTTTGAACTTTTTACTGATTTTTTTTTTATTTCAGAGGAGGAAAATAAAAAAAGTGCTTACTTAAATTTGTAGCCCAAGTCTTTCCGCATCCAATGATACCCATATCATCGCCCTACGTCAAAAACTCAAGGAGGAGTAGGGTTTGGAAACCCCCCCCTAAAATCACGTTTTCTATCCGTAATTAGTTTTCTATGAGGAAAATCAATTTTTTTTCAGGAACAAAAAGTTCTTAGAATTAAATTTTACGTATATATACTAACTTTCACGTTTGTAGGTTCAATAACAAAAAATATTGCCCGATAGGGGAAACGATCCCCTTAACATTTTATAGCTTTGGCGGCCATATTCTTTGACGTCACATTGGACCCTTTGTGGTAACCTATATTTGGTAAACTTTTAGTATGTTTTTCCCTACATGTAATACTACCAAAAAAAACAATAAAACGCTTTCTTGGAATTTGTTCAGGGTAAAGGTTTTTTTTTTCGTATTTTGACTGGACTATAAGCAGAAAAGGCAGCTAATTCATCATTTTCAGTTGCCGGGAACTCAAGACAAGCGGGTGGTGATATGGGGCGGGTGGGCGGGCGGGCGGAGTACATCCACACCTCATAACAATACGTTGTCATCCACCTTACCTGTGTCTAACTGAAGAAGACTGATCAACTACCACGCCTGTGAACGCATCATAGGACATCACCAGTAGGGTACGCCGTATAACAAAAATTCTTTTTCTCAACTTTGGCATGCCAATTTCCTATGTAAAATGAAATTCTAAGACGATTTTATCTTATTCCATTTTTGCATTTGAGCAATTCTTACTATGCAAAATCGCACTTTTATATTGCACCCTTATCGAATAAAGCTTAAATGAGTACGCAGTGTCCGGTTGGTCCTGTGTATTGCATCATGCACCAATATGAGTTCCAAATGACTAGCGTGGTAAGCTCTTTCTGATCAGTTGGTTCATCAGGCACTACATCACAGTGTCACAGCCTCTACGTTGGCCTAGAACGTGTCCATCATGTCCTTCTTAGACCTGAAGCAGGGCATGGTCTCCCGGTGGTGGGCCCGAGCCCGGATGAACCCGTCTCTGGCCTGCTGCCCCACCACTGCTGCCGCAGCCTCTGTCACCTGCTTCACGACTCTTTCGGTGCTCTGAGTGTGGATAGAGAACTCCGGAACCTCTTACGGCTTGACCAGGATCTCCTGGATCTGATCCCCGGACAGTGAACAGGTGAATGCCGGCTCGTGCACCTGGCCAGGCTGCCAGCTGATCAGTGTCTGCAAGCTGGTGGCTGACAAGCTCAGCTTGGGTGTGATTGTTACCCTTATCTGTGTGATGTTACAGGTAACTGGGGTCAACCCAAGTAAGAATACTTACAACTTGTTGGTGACACAGTAGGGGTTGATTGCCTCAGAAGTGTAGAGTTGATGGGTAGGCGTATACCGTCCTAGCCAGACACTTCAGATGGTAGTTGAATAAAAGTGGTCGAGCGGTTGTTTTATAAAGGCTTGTTAATATAAAGTACCAGAACAATAATTACAAGATATATATACATATCTGTACACTATGAGATTTATACATTAATAATGTCACGCTGTTCGTTAAGTAACGGCCAATGAAACTAATGTCTAATAGACAGAGCCGGGAACAGTTAATGACGTGACAAGGTACTCCACACCCCCAGGTGTGGGGTACACACAGACACACAGGGAGGTGTCGTGAGTAGGAGCGCAAGGTAACACGTCTCCTCGTGATCTCTGTGTTCTGTCACTGCGTCTGCCACATATGAGGAAAGCTGCCGGAAGCTGTTGTTCCGGTGAGCCGTTGAGTGAAGGTGTTTACGTCGTGGTTCCCAAGATCAGGCTATCCACGTCATCATCCTTGGGCAGAGCGCTGAGATGACACACACACAACTTGTGCGTGCAGTCCGGAGCCAGGGCGAGGTTGTGTCTTACGTGTTGCATCAAGACACCGGGTTGACTGTCCACGTCATTCTTATGGGCCATGGCGTGATACTTCGTCAACATAACCTCATCAAAAGGCGTCAGCACTCAGCATCCGCTAGGTGACACTCACACTCTCGGACATCCTGTCTTAGTATAGATTAACACATAAATATATAACCAGTACGCTAATATCGCTCTCCCCTTATAACAATGCGTCCTCGCATTGTATAAAGACATGTATACCTAACTGGTGTTACATCGTTGTGTATCTATACCGATTCTCAGTGTTGCCAATCCTTACAAATACCTATACAAGGTGAGGGTTTACATGACAACATAGCAAAGAGGAATGTTTGGTATAACAGGAGTAATGATATAAGGACAAGGATATAAGGATAAGGACAGTGCACTTAAGGTCATCAATAAACTGGTAAAATACTTTACAACAGAATCTAAACATGAGTTATTAGAATAAAGATGAACTCAAAGTCTGTTAGTAATGTGTTAATATCCCTGCAAATATTAAGAAGTGCGTTTGCCAAAACTCTACCGCGTAGTCACTTAATAACACTGGAAGTGTGGAGTGAAGATAACACACAGCAGGCCTTGAGAACGTGAGTAATAGCACTGGCAGTATTTATTTATTATTTATATTTTAAGACCTGCTTCTTTAAACTTAAGGAGTAGATACGGCTTGTAATGCTACTAAAATCTGACTCCGGGTCGGTACTAAAAATGATCACAACATTTAGATATGCATATGTATTATTTGCATACCAAATAAAAGTGATAGGAACTGATTTCAGCTCATATAGTATTATAACTCAATCAAAAATGTTGTGCTGGGAGTGCAAAAAAAAAATGGCAGTAACTTCCCTTGACATTGGCATTTGCTGCTTTTAAGAGTTTATTAATTTTATTTATTTACTAGCCGCAAAGCCGCCCTCCGGGCGGACTTTTTGGCTAGCTCCTGCGGAGGGCTATTGGTGGGCTTCGGCCCACCAGCTGTGTTTGGTGGGCCTTCGGCCCACCAAACACAGACTCTCCAGATAGCCCTTTCTAGCTTTCCTGAAATCATGGATGTAGAAATGTATGTATTAACGCCAACCTATTCACATCACCCCCAACCCATTCACTCACCCATTACCCATCACCCCCCACCCATTCACTCACCTATTACCCACCACCCCCCACCCATTCACTCACCCATTATCCATCACCACACACCCATTCACTCACCCCCCATCTATTCCCTCACCTATCACCCATCACCCCCCACCCATTCACTCACCCATCACCCCACACCCATTACCCATCACCCCACCCATTCACTCACCCATACCCATCACCCTACATAAAAGTTTCCATAATTCTCGCAACCCACCTTTTTTCCACAATTCTCGCTAATAGGCTGCTCTAAAAAAAAAAAAAGTGATCGGGATCATCTCATAAATGGGCTTAAAACCTTCCCCTGCTCAAGCGGTTCCAAAAATGTGCCATATGAGGGGATTCCGCCACAGGGGGCGGCACCTGGAGCGGACACACACACACACACTTTCGCTATATTATTATAGATATTATTTCGTTATTTATGAACCTATTATTACGGAGTACAGCTTCTCAGCTAATAAAATATAGACTCCGGGTCTGTAATATAAATTTCACGTTAAGATATGCATGTATATTATTTCATGGCATATCAGAGAGTAATGTATTTATTTAATCATTCTCTAAGAAGTGATTAAGAGCTGCCTTCAGCTAGAATAGTATTCTAAACAATAAAATGTGCATAAAGACTGCCAATGGCAGTAATTTAATCTCTTTTGACACGAGTGCCTGTAGCACTTGGCTGCTAAATTAATAGTTTTTTGTGTTATAATATCCTTACATAGACAAAAATATTTCCTGGCAGATAAACTTGGCGTAATAGCACTAGTGGCCTGAGGAAGTCTCGGCAGGGGCAAAAGAAAAAAAACTACCTGCAACGGATGTGTTAGAATTAGACTTCGAGTGTAGTAGAGGAGATTATCTGAGGTGCAGTAAGGTTATTTTATGTTACAAACGGAGGTGCTCGGAGGTGATTACATTTATCCCTCAATTCAAGAGTTAATTCCTCAAACAAAAGGTTAACTTCCCTGTACTGTCATTTCCTACTTCCTCAGAGACTAGGAGTACATCTTCTATACTATACATACTAGCAAATAATTCACTCACATTCTAAATTTTGTTTAAGAGTCAATAAATTCATAAGTAAAAACTTTAATTAAGTTAACTATTATCTCCCTTCTCCTGGCTTTTAAGGCAATTCAAGAAGGAGAATTGAATATATATATATATATATATATATATATATATATATATATATAATATATATATATATATATATATATATATATATATCTATAATAATATAAGCGAAAGTGTGTCTGTCTGTCTGTCTGTCTGTCTGTGTGTGTGTGTGTGCGGTATAGGTTCCGCCCCCCGTGGCGCAATCACCTCATATGGCACATTTTTGGACCGGGTTGACCAGGGGAAGGTCATAAGCCCACTTATGAGATGATTCGATCACTTTTTTTTTCTTTTTTTAGCAGCCTATTAGCGATAATTGTGAAAAAAAAAGTGGGTTGCGAGAATTGAGGAAACCTTGATGTAGGGTGATGGGTAATGGGTGAGTGAATGGGTGGGGTGATGGGTAATGGGTGTGGGGTGATGGGTGAGTGAATGGGTGGGGGTGATGGGTGATGGGTGAGGGAATAGGTAGGGGTAATGGGTAAAATTTTTAAAAATAAGCGAAAGTGTGTCTGTCGTCTGTCTGTTCTGTTGTGTGGTAGTGTGTGTGTTTGGGATAGGTTCCGCCCCCCGTGGCGCAATCACCTCATATGGCACATTTTTGGAACCGGGTTGACCAGGGGAAGGTCATAAGCCCACTTATGAGATGATTCGATCACTTTTTTTTTTTTTTTTTTTTAGCAGCCTATTAGCGATAATTGGTGAAAAAAAAGTGGGTTGCGAGAA
>JACEEZ010023319.1:258756-307309 GCA_016584305.1 Chionoecetes opilio
AACTTGTACGTCTTGTCCTCGTCCTCTTGATAACCTATTCTTCCACGCGTCATCGTCCTCGTTCTTGTCCTCTTGAAAAAAATCTGTAGTCCCAGAGCAATTAATGCGAGAATCTTGTCCTCCTGTCTATATACAGAATTTGTGGTGGATGGAGCAGTGACTGATACAATGGCAAGAGGAGTGCTGACTCGCTTCCGCGAGGTCAGGTTTTGACACAGCATGATTGAGCAATCTTCTCACTCTCTTATCCTCTCGCTTGTCTCTCTCTCAAGCTTCCTTTGTTTACTTGTTCACTTGCTCATGGTATATTCCACCTCTTCACGTGTATTAATTAGTATGTACTCGTCCAGTTATTCACTTAAGGCACGTAACTTATATTACAATTTTATGTTGCCACATACCACCGTTGTCGTCTTTTTATGTTACGACATTACCATTATGTCTTGTAACGCAACACTATGCGTGATGTAATGTTATCTCATTCCACCGCTATTTCACCAATTATGTTACCCTTATCTGTGTGCTGTTACAGGTAACTGGGGTCAACCCAAGTAAGAATACTTACAACTGTTGGTGACACAGTAGGGGTTGATTGCCTCAGAAGTGTAGAGTTGATGGGTAGGCGTATACCGTCCTAGCCAGACACTTCAGATGGTAGTTGAATAAAAGTGGTCGAGCGGTTGTTTTATAAAGGCTTGTTAATATAAAGTACCAGAACAATAATATCAAGATATATATACATATCTGTACACTGTGAGATTTATACATTAATAATGTCACGCTGTTCGTTAAGTAACGGCCAATGAAACTAATGTCTAATAGACAGAGCCGGGAACAGTTAATGACGTGACAAGGTACTCCACACCCCCAGGTGTGGGGTACACACAGACACACAGGGAGGTGTCGTGAGTAGGAGCGCAAGGTAACACGTCTCCTCGTGATCTCTGTGTTCTGTCACTGCGTCTGCCGCATATGAGGAAAGCTGCCCGGAAGCTGTTGTTCCGGTGAGCCGTTGAGTGAAGGTGTTTACGTCGTGGTTCCCAAGATCAGGCTATCCACGTCATCATCCTTGGGCAGAGCGCTGAGATGACACACACACAACTTGTGCGTGCAGTCCGGAGCCAGGGGCGAGGTGTGTCTACGTGTTGCATCAAGACACCGGGTTGACTGTCCACGTCATTCTTATGGGCCATGGCGTGATACTTCGTCAACATAACCTCATCAAAAGGTGTCAGCACTCAGCATCCGCTAGGCGACACTCAGACACTCGGACATCCTGTCTTAGTATAGATTAACACATAAATATATAACCAGTACGCTAATATGATGCGAGGTCTTAAACTGGTGTCCCCATACTCCTCACCAGCCCTCAGCTTCAAAATCTGGGTCACGGCGAACCTGCGGTCGTCCTCACTCTGACTCGCCATCAGCGAGAGGAGGACACATTCTGAGTGTGCGAATGATGCTCCTGTCCGCACGTAGAAGGTCACAGCTGTTTGGACCTTCTTGGGCTGCGACCTCATCACTCTGAGCTGCGTGAGGATGTGCTTGGGGCCGTCCTCTAGTGTGTGGTGAACCTTGATGTCGTAGTAGAGTTTGAAGTACACCTGCAGGCAGTACTTGACTAGGATTTCCAGGGTGTTCAGTTCTTTGCCAGTCAGTCCATGCTTTCTGGTCCACATGTACACGAGCGACCTGGCTGTGGTGAGCCATCTGGAGTGGGACACCTTGCCACACTTGATCTCCTGCAGCTCGGACGGGAGAACGCCCCACTTCACAGCCTGGACCAGCTGGTAGGAGACCTGCTGGTCAGTGGACATGTTGACCAGGATATACTCCGGTATCTCCGTGAGATCTTCACCGCCTGGCACTCCTCTGAACTCTGCGTTGTACTGCATCTCATTCACGCTGGACAGCAGACTGCACACTGGACCCGTGAAGCCAGTGTCAGATGAGGTAGGCCCGTCGATGCTGGTGATAAGGTGGCGCAGGGGCAACTCGTTTGTGTGCAACACGCATATACTCCAGAAGAGCTTGCGTCCCAGCATCTTCTCCAAATGGGCGTGAGTACCACCCTTCCACCCCGTGTTGGCCCTAGTTGAGTCACCTTGCAGTACGATCAGTGAGTCGGTGGAGTCGTATGTCACCAGCAGATGATAGAGAGCCTGAGTCACCTTGAACGCAGGCTTCTCAGGTGGCACCGGGTCCTCTGGTACAAAGTGCCAAAGGTACCTTCCAGATGGCTCCTCTGTCACTGACTCATGCTCCTCCCTGATCAACCTTGGGTGCAGTTTCCCATAGCTGTCGGGCACCATCGCCCTGGTCTTGTCCTTCCTCCCACCGTAACCCAATCCAACTATTTTGGTACCCTGGTTAGGGTATGCCGTATAACAAAAACTATTTTTCTCAACTTTGGCATGCCAATTTCATATGTAAAATGGAATTCTAAGACGATTTTATCTCCTTCTATTTTTGCATTTGAGCAATTCTTACTATGCAAAATCGCACTTTAAGCTATGTTTTGCATATAAATATAAAAGTCCATTTTTGTATAGCAAGAAGTGCTCAAACCAAAAAGTTGAAGAGGACAAACCACCCTTAAAATTCAATTTTACATAATAAAACACCCTGCCAAATTCGAAATAATCTATATTTCACTTTTCATTGGACCTACGGCTTACCCTAATCACCAGGGCTCATATGATTCCTCAACAGATCATTGCAGCCCTAACCAACGCCTATACCCGCTCGGTATTCCCGCTGGGATATAAGTGAACAGACTTTAACTATGATTGAATGTATGTGTTACTTTTATGCAGTTACCATTTCGAAATGATAATAAGTAATATGGCTAAATATTACTGACTAGAATCATCTAGAAACGCAAATAAATTGTAACCATGAGAGAGAGAGAGAGAGAGAGAGAGAGAGAGAGAGAGAGAGAGAGAGAGAGAGAGAGAGAGAGAGAGAGAGAGAGAGAGAGAGAGAGAGAGAGAGAGGTGGAGGTGAACACCAGCGTGGCGTTGTCATGGTAACTCAAATGACCAACCTCAGAACTTGTAAAATCTTTTCGTATCGCCTCTTTCTATTGAAAACAGCATTGCTAATACAAGTATTAGTATATTTTTATGTTATGGAAAACAATAATTCATGATAGAAATGACTGGAATGAATTTCTTTATAGTAGTAAGTATTATTATTCTATTTATCGCACGGGCTGATACACGTCGCTCCCGACGTCGGGACATCATGCCGATGGGGGCAAAATCAGCCGTTCATGAAACTCATCAATGGAGTATCACGACAGTCGGGCGGCGAACGGCGAACCGGGGTGCAGAAAGACAGTTGTGCCTTCCTCTCTCTCTCCTTCCTTTCCCTTCTTCTCTCTCCTCCTCTCTCTCTCTCTCGTCTCTCCTCCTCCTTTCTCTCTCTCTCTCTCCTCTTCCTTTTCCCTTCTCTCTCTGTTCTTGGAGGATGAAGAGGGAGAAGAAATAGATGAAAAGAAAGAAAAGAGAGAGGAGAGAGAGGAGAGAAGAGAAGAGAGAAGAGAGAGAGAGAGAGAAGAGAGAAGAAGAGGAGAGAGGAAGAGAGGGAAGGAGAGAAGGAGAAAGGAAGTGAGAGAGAGGAGAAAGGTAAGGAGAGAGAGAGACGAAAGGAGAAGAGAGAGAGATAGGAGAGAGAGAGGAGAGAGAGAGAGAGAGAGAGAGATGAAGATGGAGAGAGGAAGAGAGAGAGAAAAAAAAAAAGGAGAGAGAAAGAGGAGAAGAAGAGAAGAGAGAGAGAAGAGAGAGAGAGAGAGAGAAGAGAGGAGAGAGAGAGAAGGGAAAGGAAGGAGAGAGAGAGGGACTTACTCTTCTGACGTCATCAATAATATTCGTAACCCTGTTGGCTGGCGGGAAGAAAAAACATTTCGCGCGCTTTTTACAAAAGTCGTGTTTTTACGGAAATAAGGCCTGGAAATCAATTATTTTTGGTGGATTAGGTGTTTTGAATTCAAACATGTTTTGGATTCAACATATTTAGGCAAAAAAAAAAGGAATTTGTTGCAGCCCTCCTCTTGTCTACCTTCCTGGCGTACTGGTAGCCCAGGCTGTCGGTTAAAATGTCCTGTGAAGGGAAAGACAAAACATGATAATGATTATATGATGCAGTACATTTTACATAGACGCAGAAATTTATTATATAACAAATAACTTTAACATGTTTACAACTTTTTATCATTTTTATGCTTATATGTTTATACTCAATGTTTTAAATTTGCGTTAAAATTTTTCTATTTCTCGAATATATTTACAAATGTTTGTATAAAATTGGGTTTGCATTTTTAAGGGTAGGGTTTAGCAAATTATAATGTCTTTTGTATAATACCGAATAATAAAACCCTGAAATAAAAAAAATTTACAAATTTTTTATCCGTATTTACCCGCCCTTTTAAACGGGAACCCCCCCAACGGCGGGTACTTTGTTGGTCCCCAACCCCGGGTTTAGGTACGGCTAAAAAATCACGGGGTGTCGGATCGCCCTTTTTTGCGATTCTCGTGGTTTTGGTTTGGTCTCCGCCAAAACCCCCAGGGGGGCCGGACCTTTCCCGGTCCTGCCCGGAAACCCCATTTTGATCAGGACTGCTTGTCCCTGTATCGGTTGGTCAACACCCCCTTTTGACGGGCCCCTCAATCTCTAAATTCTGTACAGCACGACATTTTTTAAAAATCGGCCTGTGAAAAGGCCAGTGCCGCACTTGCGTTGTTCCCAAACCGGGTCACATCCTTTCGCACTGGACCCCCACCCCTGCCGTGCGCGTACCGAGGGTCGCAAGCGATGCACTCATGCCCCAAATAAACTTAAAACTTTTAGGGGGATCGGACAATGTAATATATTTGCAGGGGTTTGAAACCCCTATAATTCGAGGACAGGGAAAATATATGATCTTTGGTTCTGTGGGTTTCCGCTTTTTTTATAGGGGGAACGGCATTGCAAAACGAAGTGTAGTCAAAACAAATCGCCCTCGCTACGAGCCCGTTTATAAGCAAATAAATTTCCCCCAAAAACAAAAGTTTTCCCCATCAAAAGGGCTACCGTATGAAAGTTTTAGCACGGGTCCCCCTGAAAGTATACAAGGTAAAATACTTTTTGGGAAATTTAAATAAAAAAGACCTAAAAAAAATTGGGGGGGTATAAAATTTTAATTGATATGTTATGTTTTAATTATAAAAGTGAAAAAAACAAAAAAACACGATCAAACCAATAAAACATAAAGGCTGTCCCCTTTTCATTTATATTCTTAAATTGAAATTTTGGGCACGTCCGACGGAGGGGCCGGCCCGAAAACGGGGGGGCCAAATTGTGGACGTGCTAATTACTTTTTTTATTATGCGGCGGTTCCCCCCTGCCCTGGGGGGCCTTTCCCCCTTGTACCCCTTTTCCCCGTTATCATATTGGCAATCAATTGGTGAACCCTTTTTACCCACTTTGCAATAAAACGTTTATTAATCCGACTAGGGCTGTTTCTAAAGCTCTTCCGACAGCCCTTAACTTTTTTTATTTTTAAAAAGCCCTTTTTTTCTTTGTATCTTGGGGATTTTTGTAGCCTCTAAATGCAACACATTATGGGAATATCGGGGCCCTTTGAGCCTCAAATCCCCGGGCGTCACTATAAAAACCCTTCAAAAAGACACCAGGGGTCAAAAGGCCCCGTCAAAACCCCTAAAGGGTTTAAAACCTCCGGGTTTTCCTCCGAGGCTTAAAGTCCTTTTTTAAAAAGGGCGCTAAGGAAACAAATGTAAAAAAAAAAAATATAAAAAAAAATAATAAAACTAACAAATATCTGCCCCTTCCCTTTCCACCCCACGTGTCCCCCCCCCCCACTTTTTGAGCTTTGAAGGACACTTGGGGAAAGTCCCCCGTGAGGGTCTCCCCGGGCCCCCTAACGGGCAGGTTTCCCACCCTTTGGTTTCCCTTTTAAAAACTACCCCTCTGGGGGCCACCCTTGGGGTCACTGGCCCTTTACGCCAGTGACCAGCGGGTTTCCCGACTTTGTACCTCCCCAAAGGGGACGCAAAGAGCGACAACATGAATTTTTCAACCCACTTTTGAGCAACGCGGTAAAAAAGAAGACCTCCGGGGAAAAGGCCCCTAAAAACCCTTGGGGAGCGCCTGGGTTCACAGAATCCAGTGTTTTGCAGTTTAAAGGCTAATCAGTTACTAGCTTTTAAACCCCGGACACGGGGAACTAAATCCCCCCCTCACTTTTGCTGTCGGGTTTCCGGGAACTTTAAAATTGAAAGGGGCGAGCCAAGGGGTGCTTTCATTTTAAAGGCCATTCGACGTTTATTGAAATTCTTTGTGCGCCTTTAACAAAAATTTTTATTGTGCTCTCCCCGCGCCCCGCTCGGGGATTTGGGGGGGCCCAACACGAAAACAACAGGGGGGAAACATGTTTGAAAACAAAGGGCCCAAAGGGCAGCGTCGGGTGTTTATTTTTAGTGTTAAAAACCTGCAAAAATTAAAAGGAGTTACGTTTTAGCAGATTTGGAACTGCATTAGGGGAAAGGGCAGAAATTTAATGCGCTGTTTAAGATAAGGAGAAAAAATGCAGGGGATATTACTATCGTCGTATAAAATAAAAAAAAGGGGTACCCCAGTGTTGGACTTTTCCCTTCTTTTCTTTTAATTATCTTTCCTTGTACCAAGCTGCTGGCCCTTAAAACCCCGGCCCTCCAGTTTCTTTTGTAAAGCAGAAGTGCCTGACACTGCTGCAAAATTGTTGACCCCCTTTTTGGGCCCCCAAAAATAAGGGTGCATTTTTCAAAACTTGCTTTGGGGGAAAAAAACCCAAAAAGGGATAATTTATATTTTTCCCAACCCAAACCCCGGTTTTTCCTGATGCGCCTTATGTTTTTCGGGGGTGTTATTTATGTGTTTTTGAATAAATCTGCAAACCCCTTTTTTTGTCGCAAAAATTTTTTTTTTTTATAGTTTTTTTATTTTTTTTTTTTTTTTTTTTTTTTTTTATGTTGGTAAAGGAAGGTTGGTAAAGGGGTTAAATTTTAGGTTTTAAAAAGGTTGGGTAAAAAAAAGGGGTTGGGGTTAGGAAGGTTTTGGGTTTATTTTTTTTTTTTTTTTTTTAATAGTCTTTTTCTTTGAAAAAAAATTTTTTTTTTAAAAAAATTGGCGACAAAAGGGTTTTAGCAGATTCTTTCAAAACACATAAAAAACACCAGAAAAATTTTAAGAACGCATCAAAAATCGTTGGGGGTGAAATATAAATTGAAAAAACTAGGTTTAAAAAACCTACTGATTGGTTTGTAATGGACGAGACTTCGGGTCATTTCAAGACACCGACTACTTTTCTATCCCAAAAAAGGTGCTTTTTCTAAGGAGATAGTTTGTTTCCGGAAAACCCCTTTTTAAAAATATAAAAATATATAAACAATTTCATCCCCGAATTTTATGCAGGGTTAAGGGTTAGGTTCGGTATATTTAGTGGTTAAGGTTAGGTTATGTTTCTTTATAAATAATAGAGATACGAGGTACAGGTTGTAAGGGAAACGCCAACCATAAAAATTAGGTGAGAAATATATAATATTTTTTTAATGGGGGTTTTTCCGGGAATATAAAACAATCCCCATTAGAAAAAGCACCTTTTAGGCGGGAAAAATTTTTATCGGTGGCTCTAAAAACGACCGCAAGTCAGCTTTAAAAACGAATATTCCGCGGGGGAAAAGCGGCCGCCAACCAGCTGGGGGGGTTATGAAACTGTCGCGATAGGGAAAAAGGAAGTTTTAAAGTGTTTTTCACTTTTGGACATCACTTTTTTGAAGAAAAAATTTTTTTTTTTTTAACCTTGATTTTTTGAATTTTTAGCCCCTCGTTTATGGGGGAAAGAAAAAATCTTTTCAAAGCATATTTTAATGGCAAAAAGGAAAAAATTAGGCTGTAAAAGGAATTAGAAGGTTTTAAAACAGTCAAAAACTGATGCCCCCCTTTTGGACTCGTTGTGTTGGTACGCTGTTTCTGCAGCCACCGTGTTTTGGTACGCCTGCTTGCACCCCACCTTTGTTGGCGACTGTCAAATCCACGGTCGGGCTTTCTTGAAGATCCCACGGGGGAGTACGACTGTGGGGAACCCCCACTGCGGGATCTGAGAGCTTTCTTGCTTTAAGCCTAAAAGTAACTGAAAAGGCGAATCGATTTTTGTAAAAGGTCTTCGAGAAAGGGGATCGTGTGGATGTTTACGGCAATTCAGCGTTTTGCACCGTGAGACTGAACGAGGCCTATTACCGCATAGCCGTCAGGCCGATTTCAGAGCTATAGGGGCATGGGGACGCTACCTAAAACCGACCCTTCCACAGCGGTGTATCTAAAGAGACAACCCGGGGGGTTTCCCCAACCCCGAACTTTCAATGTGATCCCCCGGACTTCCTTTAAAAAATAGAGCGTAAGATTTTTCTCTAATTTTACTTTTATTGTTAGTTTGTGGCATTAATTGTGGTTGTAGGTAAGGGATCATGGGAAAAGTTATACCAGAGTTTTTTTTCTCACCTTTTTACGTACAGTGGAAAATTTACATGTAACTATTTTTGTCAAGTTTCTTAGGAAAAAAGGTGTTTTAAAATTGCTATGCTTTTCATATTTCGATTTTACTTACAGAAAAAATGTGTGGACTATGAAGCAGTGTTTCTAGTGGCAAATTTAGAGCACAAAGGGGGGCTAAATAAAAGCAGCAAAAAAAAATATGCGGTCGGCGAGAGACCCCAAAAATATGAACGCAGGCCAACGTCAAGGGGGGACATGTGTGACGCGAAAGATGCGGGTTTGAAGAAAGGTGTTATTGCATGCAAATAAGTTTTAAAAACTTTGGGTGCAAAACTTTATCCTATACTATTTGTTTTTTTGTATTTACAATGGAATTGGGTTTACGGTACTGGTGTCAATGAGTAAAGTTAGAGCAGTAAAAATTAAAAAAATTCATTTTCCCCAAATTCTCTTTTTAATTAAGTGTAAGAAAAGTCAATACTTTTCTTTTCCAGGTAAAGCACAAAAATAAAAACCCCCAAACAAATGGACGAGGGGGTGCGGCCCCGTGGAATACTTGATATGGTGAGCTCATGGCCGGTGCCCCATCTCACTCCCGTGCTGTGGAGTCCTCTCTTCAGGTACATTATATGTATTATAAAATAGAGTATTTTCCTTTTTTCTTTCCCCCGGTTGCATTTTAGATATCGAGAGATAATGGAAAAAAAGATAAGATTTTAACAGCTCGAACGGTAGAGAGTTAATGTTACAGGAATGAAAAACTTATTAAGGGGACAGGGTTTTTAGGGTAGGCAACTTAAAAAAGAGGAGCAAGGTAGAAAAAGGAGTGGGAAGCCGGAAACCTTGGGCATTGTTACCTTTGAAACTTAAAGAATGGGGTCAAAAGATATCAAAAATCAACTGCAATGTTCTGTAATGAACCTGTAGTCTAGCGAATACCACTCTATTTGTTTTTTCCTTTCATGGTGACCACAGGGTACTGTAAGTTTTAAAGACCGGCAAACTGTGTATTTTTTTAAAAATGCCCCTTTTTTGGGGTTTTATTCTTTTTTTAAAAAACCCGTCATGAAGCTTTCAAATTCATTTTCACTGTAACAATTTTTTAATTTGCTTAAAAACTGTTATTCTTAAAAAATTTAGGCCATCATCCCAAGACAAAATGACCCACCCCAAACCCCCCAAATCATCAGCCCCGATCAACTCATGCACATTTTTCCCGGGCTCACCACCCCCTTTAACGCCACGGGGAAAAAAAGGATAGGACTGGGAGAGGGGAAAAAAAGTATCGCACAATTTAAAACAATTAAAGGAGGGAGGGCAACGGAAAGAACAACAAGTTAAAAAATTTCCCCACAAATTTGTTAGGGAAAAAATAGAAAAAACAACGACAAAGAACAATTAATTTTAAAAAAAGAACGAACCAGACAACAAACCGACCCCAAAAAAACAAAGAATGAATAACAAAAACATTAAAACAAACAATACAAAAATTAAGAACTTAAGAAAAAAAAACTAAAATTTTTTTTTTTTTTTTTCACTTGCAGTCTCCCGGGGCAAAAGATACGACTTTCAAGTCGCTTGGATCCCTGCTTAAGGCCGGCACAGGACACTTTTTTTGGCATTTTTGGTATTTTTCTCCAAAAGATGCCGTAGTGGTGGCGAAAAATGCGCGTCGTCAATGGTTTCGGCTACGGCATCTTTTTGCACGATTCTTAAGCTTGATTTGAGGGAAACGATGAAATAATACGATGAAGTTTTTTGAAAGAAATAATTTAGTTTTGTCAAAATTGGTTTTGGGCCCCGGGAAGATGCCCCGAGAAGATGTCGAGCCGAAAACGCCGTATGAGAACGCGCTTTTTTTTTTCACCCGCGGGTATCTTTGGTAGCAAAAATACCCAAAAAAAGGGAAAAAGTGTGTGTGAAAGGCCCAACAGGTATTACACACACTGTTGACCACTTTATGCAGATTTTCTGATTTTCCAATTTTTTCGAAAAGGGAAAAATCCCCTTTGGGGGCAATCCTAAATTTTAAGGTTTCCGTTCTTCAAAATTCCCGGCCCCTTTTAGTATGTATTTTAAAAACCAATTTGAGTGATTCCTGAAAAATCAGTTTTAGGAATTGTTCTGCTTTTAGTTATATTTGACCTAATGCTCTGGACAATAGGAACATTAGCTTGGTGTTTTACTATTTTTAGTGAGTTAACCCTTTTTGACCTTTGGCCCTCCCTGTTTGTGTTTTCTCTAAAAACGGGGGATATTAACATAAAGAACGAGGCTCCCGTGGCCATTGGAAGCTGCCGATAGGCTGCTCACTAATACATTTCGCGTTTGTTACAGATTTTTCCTTTTCCAGCGTGAGTACATTTTATAATAAACTGTAGAGATTAAAGTTTTGTTTTAACCATTACATGCACCGTGTTGTCATTGTTGGAGGCGAACAGAACAACTCACCACCACCACCTTGCCCAACGTTAGCATATTGCCGTTTTCTGGAAGTTTTTTTTTTTGTTTTTTACATCATAAAGAACTGGCCAAGAGCACAATAAAAATAGGTAACACAAAAACCGCTTACTTGCCAGTCCCTATAAAGAAGACAGTAGGAGTGTAATAAAACAGAAGAGTGTGCCAATTTAGTTCGGGAGGTGTCTTGTTACTCTTCTCTTGAAAAGATTTAAGTCGTAGGAAAGTGGAAAAATAGAAACAGGAACAGAGTTCCAGAGTCTACCAGTGAAAGGGATGAAAGAGTAAAGATACTGATTAACTCTTGCATTAGGAAGATGGACAGAATAGGGATGAGAATAAGTAGAAAGTCTTGTGTAGCGAGGCCGCGGGAGGGGGAGAGGCATGCAGTTAGCAAGTTCAGAAGAACAGTGAGCATGAAAATAACTGTAAAAGATAGCAAGAGAAGCAACATTGCGGCGGTGATTTAAAGATTGAAGACAGTCAGTCAGAGGAGAGGAGTTGATGAGACGAAAAGCTTTTGACTCAACCCTGTTTTAGTCCGTTTGACACCCATAGGTGTTCTGTACTAAACCTTGTTTTCATGAGAAGTGCATTGTTTTTGTATGGTTTCATACTCTACTCGAATGGGTCTATAGAAAAGATTTAGCTCGGTTGCCGGAGTGCTAACTTTGGGGAACTCCGCTAATTAGCATAAATCTAAGATGGACGCCGCAGACGGAGGTGGAAAATAACTTTTCAGCCAATCAACCTTCAATCACGTGTGATACATCTTTTCCGTATAACTTGGATGTGAGGAACTGATTTTTGAGGTCAGTTGCATGCTTTGGGGTCAAATTCAGGGTCAAAGGTCAAGTTAAAGGACATTTATGGTCAAAAAATTCATTAATATAATAATAATTGCATTTTCAGAACGAGGGTGATCAAGTGTTTATTCATTAACGGCGATCACTCCTATTCATCATCAGAGCCGAATGCAAGATCAAGATGATCAGTTTCCTCGTCATTTTCCACATCTGCTTCTCCTTCCTCTTCCACTTCATCTTGGTCTACGTCTCCTGTCTTGAAGGGGTTCAAGCAAGCGTCACTAGAACCACAAGCGCAGTACATTGTGCATGATATATTTCCATGGTGACAGCTACAACGTTCACTGACGCATGCCTTCCCCGTCGCCTTACAGCTGGACCGCACTACATCCATGTGATCTTGGGGTCCTGGGTGGGGGCTGATCAGAGGTTGCTGGTACTGGGGTGCCATCTTTGATTTCTCACCCATACTTCGTGATGTCAAGTTCAGGTGGAGCCTGCTGGTCAGCAGATTTGGCGAGTATAGTCTGCAGATGAGTGCGCAAGATGTGCAGGAAGAGATTTTTGTCTGTTGTTGGTAGCGACATGATCTTGAGCAGCTTTCCAGCCTTCTTTGTGTACATATGGTACCTCGCCTCACTCATAGTGGTCCCCTGTTGCTGACCATATAGAGCACAGAAGAACGCCTGTCCTGCCTCCATGAGCTGTGCATGTGTGGCATCAAGCTCGCCGAAGGCTGAGTACAGGCCTGGGAAGTCGCCAGCTCTCAGGGTTTTCAGTGCCGACACTTTCCCTTTGTCGTACAGGTATGCGGTGGTATCTGAACCAGTAATGTAGTGCATTCCCAGGATCTGCAGGCACTTGGGGTCGAGTTGGGAACAGGTGGCGTTGATGTCCCAAATGGATCCATCCCACCGCTCCATTTGCACTGTAGCCTGGATGTTTTTTCGTTACATCCAGTATACAAGCAGCACGAACATATCGGTGTCATCTGAGAGAATGCGGATGACTCGCGTGTCGGACTCGGCAGCCATAAGGAGGTACGAGATCATTGTTATGTCCGCTTCGTCATGGGTGAACACATTATCCTTGGGTCTCTCCACGATGACTCCTTCGTCGAAGCTGTAGGTACTAAGAATTTTCGACAGCTGCAACTTGTTGTGCTTATTCCTCATGATGGCATCTCGACTGGGCAGCGGTGTGTTGATGGTCAGGTCGTAATTGATGGAACCAAGGCCAGCACGTCGCATACGCTCATGGTCCTTCGCAGAAACGTTGTGATATTTATCGAAAGTATAAGACCTTCTTGCCAGCGAGGGAGGACAATCTCGTCTTGATGGACTTAACTATGACCGACACATCTCCTCATGCTTGATCTGCCTCACCACGTAAGCAATGCTCCTCTCATCCGTATCGTCATCCTTAACTATCTTGAGTTTTAGCAACGGAGTCACGGAAACCAACCATGGTAGCACATCCATCTACTCGAAACAATATAGCATCCTTACTCATGCAGTCAGTCACCTTGCTAAACATGTCACGTCGAGCGAGATTGCCACCTAGATCCGAGTACAGGTAATGCAGTTCAACACTATTCCATAATCTGGACCTGTCTCGGCTCATGTACTGAATGACTTCTCTCAGAGCATCTTCATCTGCAGCACCAGGTGGCAAATCAGCATATGTGGGAACTTTCGTAAAACTGTTATAGCAGCGGACGTGGTACTTGCACTCAGCAGAAGGTAGATCAGAAACAAAAGCAAGGTGCAACTTGAACCTTCTAGCCACATCATCATTACGCTGATCAGCAACATCAAGGAGCATATCTTTCATAGTTGGGAGTGGGTTACGTCCTGTGTTAAAACGTTCTTTGGTCATACACTTACGAACGCGGTCCCATCTTTCTGGGTGTCTATCAATGGGTAAACATTCCTCGCTACAGAACATACAATCACGGTTGTACTCAAGCACACCTTTATCAGCTACCTTAGTATGAGACCTTGTACTTGTCCTTACACCCTCATCTTCAGCCTTTCTTTTCTGTGACTTTCTCACTCTCTCAATTTTCTCTTTCGATGTATAAGTACAGTAGCAACCTTTATGACAGGTTATGCTTGCCGCATCTCCACCAACATCAATAATGTTCTGTAGCGTAGCCTGCAGGTCTCCATCTCCACGAGATTTGGCACATAAGATGAGCTTCCTGATCCCGTTCTCAGTGAAATTCGTTTCTTGTCCACCTCCGTGACACACCGAGAAAAGACACCTTGAGTCAGCTATCATACCTCTCTATGAAAAGAAGAAGAGGTGATATTAAAATCAACGTATCGAGTATGAGTGGTGTGCACTGTGCAGCTTATGCAGGGATCAAAAAGTTTGAACCTCCCAAATGTACAAAAATTACCTTTAACTTGACCTTTGACCCTGAATTTGACCCCAAGGCACGCAACTGACCTCATAAATTGGTTCCTCATATCCAAGTTATACGGAAAAAATGTATCACACGTAATTAAAGGCTGATTGGCTGAAAAGTTATTTTTCACCTCCGTCTGCGGCGTCCATCTTAGATTTATGCTAATTAGCGGAGTTCCCCAAGGTTGGCACTCCGGCAACCGAGCTAAATCTTTTCTATAAACCCATTCGAGTATGAAACCATAAAAAAAATTATACACTTCTCGCAACAACAAGGTTCTCAACCTGGCAACTGGACTATTTAGGAGAGCTGTATGAGTGGATCCTCCCCATACCTGCGAGACATACTCCATACATGGGCGGATAAGGCCCCTGTAGAGAGCAAGCAACTGGGAGGGAGAAAAAAAAGGACGCAGACGCCACAGGACACCTAACTTCTTAGAAGCAGTTTTAGCAAGAGATGAGATGTGAGATTTCCAGTTCAGATTTTTAGTAAAGGATAGTCCAAGAATGTTCATTGCAGAAGAAGGAGATAGTTGAGTGTTATTGAAGAAGAGGGGATAGTTGTCTGGTAGGTTTTGTCGAGTAGAAAGGTGAACAAATTGGGTTTTTGAGGCATTGAACAAAACAAGGTTTGCTTTACCCCAATCAGAAATTATAGAAAGATCAGAAGTTAGGCGCTCGGTGGCATCTCTCCGTGAATCACTTAGTTCCTGTTGTGTTGGACGTCTAATATAAGACGTTGAAAAATGCAGGGTAGAATCATCAGCGTAGGAGTGGATAGGGCTTTGAGTTAAACTTAGAAGATCATTAATGAATAATAGTAAGAGAGTAGGTGATAGGACAGAACCTTGAGGAACACCACTATTGATATATTTAGAAGAAGAAAGTCCATCTACAGTAGCTACAATAGAACGCTTTGAAAGGAAACTTATGTATGTGCATAGACCACTGTAAATCTGGACTGCGCACGGAATATCGGCCTGTTGCACAATCTAATCAAGTCGGAGGGCCGCTCGGATTCATATATATATATATATATATATATATATATATATATATATATATATATATATATATATATATATATATATATATATGATATACTATAATACAGGGCTTGAAAACGAAATAATTTCTTAAACGGTTCGTTCCGATCAGAAACAGTATTATTAACGTTTCGTATTTCGTTCCTCCTCCAAACATAACGTTCCTGAACCGGTTAGAACGAAATGAAAACCGGTTAGAACGTTATTATCAAACCATGTAATGAATATGCTATTAGCCCTAATAAATAATAATGCCTATACATAACTACATTTTCATAGATGGTAATAAAGCCATACACTTCATGGTGTGGCTTTCAACATGGTATTCAACAAAATAAACCCTTAGATGTCGTAAGAACTATATTATTATACGACTTAAATAAGGCAAAACATTTACATATACAATACAGGAAGCGTAGTGTAGGAGTATGCAATCTCAGTCGTCGTAAAGACATGAATCACTAATTATTTATTAATATTATATATGGTAAAACTATTAATTCGTAATATCACCAGCCCACTAATAAAATAAACCTAATCAATGAAGTTAATGACTACATGTGGTACTCCAAGGACTCTAACTTATGACACTCACACCGAAATTCGGCGCACCAAGCATTAGGCTATGAACACAGTTAAATATTTCAGCACATACTCACGATATATAATCCCTTTTCGAATACTGGATATTAATCTAAGCATATTCTTAAACCAAACTGCAGTATGATAGTTTAACGATTGCACGATTGGAAGGTGTAATAAAATAAGGGAATGTGATGCATATGGTTAAGCCCCACGCCGCCCTACTCCCGAAGGGGGAAAGGAAATTGCGTGCCCGGGCTCAACGGGGGGTGTTGATATAGCTCCTGTTTTAGCGGTCCCCCAACCCGCTACGGTTCTATCCAATCGGTCGCTGGCGTGGCATGACAACTAACCCTGGCACCCCTACCTGTCGGATGCCAAGTTGGGCGTATCTCCAGGTAATGAAGGTAAGCGGGCAGTGCCCGGCCGTGTCGTCGGAGATACGGGGAGCTTGGTTCCCCAGGCTAGCAATAGCCCCGGCATAGCCGGGGCGACCCTCCCTGTCCCCCCTAGAGTCCCTGGCTTGATACAGGTCCTCCAGGGGCATCCTTAATCGCCTGCCCTATCATGCACTCAATCATATGGCAATACGTCACCAGCTGCTGCGTAGGCTCCTTGTAGATCGGGGATGTCCGAGGGTTCCTAATTCCTGCTGGGCAAGTCCCGCCCTGCTGGGCAAGTCCCGTCCTGCTCCTGGGCCCTGAAGGGCCACAGACGAGGAGCTACCATGGCAGGTGTGAAACCCGGCCGTCGTGGCCCGTAGAGTTTCACCTGCTCCACGGGGCAAGCAGGCAGTGTCGGGGCGCGGCCTCCTTGTAGTCACAGGAGCAAGCTGAGTCCCCACACTCACGAAGGGACACCAAAGTATCTCTCCTTCTCTTCACTAATACACAAGTCTCGTAAAAGAGGTCACCGCGACCCAGACAGACGTGTGGCCACACCGGAGGGTATATAGAATCTGATCCTCTCTCCCCTGTCTTCAGTGTGAGACCCCCCCGTGTGTGGGTGGGCACCGGCCAAAGGTCCTATCAGTCTGACAGTTATGAAGTGAGGTGTAAGGTGACGGCGAGGAGAGGAGAGTGTTGGATCAGCGTTATTCCTCGTTCTCCTCGCCCTCTCACTCTCCCTCACCCTCCATCACCCTCTCTCACCCTCCATCACTCTCTCTCACCCTCCCCTCGCGGACGTTTATCTGCAGAATACCTAATCGTCAGCGACTTTGCAGATGGCGGCTGCCCACCCCTTCGCGGGACTGATAAGGAAAAGTTGCATCAGCGAAAACCATCGTCGCCTCTCGCTTCCACTACTGCAGTCAGAGATTCTCTCTCCTTCCCTTATTTATTCTATCCTACTCACCTTTCTTTCCTTCGCTTTCCTTTAGGCCCTCACATTACCCCCTTCCGACGAAGACGGCCATCCTCGGTCGTGCTTGGGCCTGTTGGTGTCAAGGCCTGTAATTAAAGCGAAGGGTCAGAAGAGTCTGAGGGCTGTGGAGGACGTGCGGACGAGGCACCACCTGGAAGGGCGGATGTTGAAGAACCGGAGGCGGTGGGATCGGGAAGCTCGGTGTAGGGCTTTGCATCCGCACCATGAACTGTGCGGTCCCCAGTGCCTGTGGCATAACAGACCTGGTAAGCATTTGGAATGCGGACAACTGTGAAAGGGCCCATCCATTTCGGGTGAAGCTTGGAGGAGCGCAGGTAAGGAGGGGTTGTCACCAAAATGCGCATCCCAGGATGAAAAGGGTTCGATGGCGGCTGGGCTTGGAGGTGGGGTGGACGCTGCACAACGCGCTGTGCCGCCTGAAGTACGTCACATTCGCCCATGGGGGCAGCCGCAGGGTCCGTTCCGTAAGCAGGAATGTGGCGATCAGCGGGAAGAGGGGCCACTCTGCCGAAGATGACTTCAAAGGGGCTAAAACCGTGCGGTTCGCCAGGCGATGTGTTGAGGGATAGCTGGGCTGAAGAGACGACGTCCGGCCAAGCGGAGCGAGGATCATCTACCCCCACTGCGCGGAGGATATTTCCCACAGTTCTATGCGAGCGCTCCACAATGCCATTACCTTGAGGGTGGTAGGGCGACGTGCGAACCATAGAACAGCCCAAGAGGAGTTGGAGCTGGGACCACACGATACCGGTGAATTCCCGTCCTCGGTCCGAGAGAATCCTGCGGGGTACCCCAAAGACAGACACGACACGGTCCATCAGAACCCGAGCCACGGTGGTCCCTGTGTGGTCAGCAGATGGCACCAAGATAGTGAACCTGGAGAAACAGTCGATGAAGGTTATGCTGAAGCGTTTAACCCGATGCAAGGGGAACGGCCCCATGATATCCACGGCTACCGTATCCCATGGTAGTGCAGCCTCGATGACTCCAGGTGGTCCAGGCCGCCGTCAATAATCCGTCCCGAGCTGGCAGCCCTTGCACTGGCTTACCGCCTCACGGGCTATTAAGGCTTCTTGGTGCGCCCGGTAGCGTTGTCGGAATTTTGCAAATGTCTTCCGAATACCCAAATGGCCACCCGCTGTGTGGTGCAGCAGCTTCATTGCGTGGCGAACCCCTTTAGCTCCAAGGGCTAGTCGCCCCTCCGCGTCGAATAGACGATTTTCGACTACCCTCAATCCTGGTGGTCGGTCGCCTTGTTCAACTGCGACTACCGCGGCCGACATCTCGTCCTGGACGTCAGGGGGAAGAGTAATCAATTGAATGGTGTCTAGCAGCAGGCGGGACAACCCATCGACATGGGCCTGTGCCTTCCCTGGCCTATGCTTGATCTCGGAGTCATATTCCTCTAAGGAACAGGCCCACGTATGGAGCAGGCGGTCTTCCGACTTCATAGAGCGTAGCCACTGGAGACTGTGGTGGTCCGTGAAGATGTGGAACTTGTTGCAAAGCAAATAGGGGCGAAACTTCCGTAGTGCCCAGACGATAGCGAGACATTCCTTCTTCGTCGCGCTATAGTTCTTTTCAGAAGTGGTTAGAGTCCGGCTTTCATAGGCGATGACTCTTTCCTTATTGTCTTGAGTTTGGGCAAGGATCGCACCCAGGCCCAGATTACTGGCATCCGTATATAAACGGAAGGGTAGCTCGAAATTCGGGAAAGCAGTGACAGGGGGTTTCGTCAGTGCCTGTTTAAGATCGCGAAAGGCTGCCTCACATTCGGTGGTCCAGTTCCAGGTAACTTTAGGGCTCGTCAGGAAGTATAGTGAAGCGGCTCGGGTTGAGAAGTTCTTAATGTACCGCCGGTAGTAGGCGGCCATACCCAGGAACGACTGCAACTGCTTAGTAGTGGTTGGAGTCGAGACGTCGCCGATAGCTGCCAAGTTCTTCGGGTCTGCCGTGATACCCTCTCCAGACACAACGTGAACAAGAAACGCAGTTTCACGCCGTGCCAGGGCGCATTTCGATGGCTTCAGTGTCAAACCGGCGACCTGCAGTCGTTCAAGAACGCCACGTAGGCGGGTTAGATGTTCTTCCCAAGTGGCTGAGAATACGATTATGTCGTCGAGGTAACAAAGACATATTTCCCAGTTCAAGCCTTCCAAGACTTGGTCCATGAGTCTGGAGCATGTGGCCGGTCCGTTACATAGGCCGAATGCCACTACGTTTGACTCAAAAAGTCGTCCAGAACTGGTGCGGAACGCCAGTCTTGTGTCGGTCTTCTTCGCGAACAGGAATTTGCCAGTACCCGGCCTGTAGGTCCAAGGTCGTAAACCAGGTTGACCCGTGTAGAGCTTCTAGAGTGTCATCGATGCGCGGCAGGGGGTGGGCGTCTTTGATGGTCACGTTGTTTAGGCGCCGGAAGTCAAGGCAGAACCTCCGGGATCCGTCCTTTATTGTGGTCATCACTACCGCTGCGGCCCACGGGCTGTGTGAGGGCCGGATTACGTCTTGATGAAGCATTTTCTGAATCTGTTCGTCTTCCTCCTTTCTCAAAGATGGGTTCTGTCGCCGGTAGGGTAGTCGAATTGGGAGACCCGTAGTGTGGATCTCATGTTCCACCAGGTGGGTACGGCCCATGTCAGTCTCAGTTTGTGAAAAGACCTCCCTAAACTCCCAGAGGAGTTGACCCAATTGCTGACATTGCGTGGCCGTGAGCCCGGCTGGGAAGGCAGGCAGTATCACTGTAGGTCCCGTCGAGGACATAAAAGAGTCAATTTGCACTGTGTCGAGCGCTCCAATCACCCAGCCGGGGTGTAACACTAGGGCTTCGGTGGAATGGTTGGCCAGCCGCACTGGCCAACGGTCCTTGGGAAACAGATGGGCTGGCCCGTACCCCAGCCAAGAGATTGGGGGAAGGCGTGAACATCATAAGTTGATGAACGTTTGCGTGATGCGGGACTTCTACCTGGCGCCAGCTGCGTGCTGGGAGTTCCACGCGCTGGTGCAGCCGCAGAGTTGATGAGGGAGCCTCCGCCAGTGGCGAATCGGGTGGGGCTGGCTGCGGTTGGTCAGAAACGCGGGGTCGCGCCACTCGATATTTAGTGTCTATTAGGACGTCCAGCGCTTCCATAGTATCCATTCCCACCAGGCCGTGGGTCGTGCTTAGCCTCGGCACAACCAAAAACCGGATCGATATTGCTGACTCTGCCCAGTCCACCTGCAGGGCCAGAGACTCCCCGTCGATGTGGATAGTATTTTGGTCGGCTCCAGCCACTCGTGTGTAATAAGGCTGGAGTTGTCCCCAGATGCCTTGGTGACGATGAAACAAGCTAGCGCTTAAGCAGCTCCGAAAGGCTCCTGTGTCAAACAGGAGGCGCACGGGTATTCCTTGGACTGAAATATCCACATATATCCCGGGGGAGGAGGGCGAGGGGCACGGGACCAGTTCCCCCTCTGGTGGTCCCGCTACTAGTTTAACCGCTCCCCCTGATGCTGAAGGCAGTTGTTTTTTGACCGGAATTGGCGATTCCTTTCACCTGGTCCCTCTATAGCCCTCCTGCGGCCCCCTCGAAAGTTGGCGTTGTTGAATGCCGCCCCCGAACGCCAGGGAACTGCTTCGGTGCCGCGTGCGATAGCTGCTCCTGAGCGAGCCTCGTTGCGAGTACGGCCGACTTCCGCACGGATTTCTTCCCGCATTTCGGCTTGCAGCCCATCGCGCATATCTTTAAAACCCTGCCGGATGGAATGGGTCTGGGCGGCTTTGAGTTCATTCAGACCATCGCGGAGACGTTGAATCTGGCGATGGTCAATGGTACCCTTGGCGCTGTCGGGCTCACCATCAGGCATGGTCTCCTGGTGATAGTCAGAGAACCGCCTCTTGCTCGGGCGAGCGGCTGGCAAGGCGGGGGTGGGCGAGGCGGCGGCCGCTGAGTCAAAAGTAGAAGGGACGGGGTCTCCTGCCACCGGGGACGGAAGCGGCCCCAGCCGGCGCAGGCCCACGTTAGGTGGCCCTACTTCGAGGGTTCCCCCGGCCGGTTCCCGACCACCCTGTGCTAACCGACGTTCGGCCTCTTCGATCAGCTGGGGAAGAGAGGGGTGAGGGAAACGAGACCAATCACACCCTAAGGTGAGTGACACAGCACGCAGAAAGACTTCCCGAGCCAGGCGTCCTTGTTCCTTTGACGAAGCCCGGGGAATTGCCTGGCCGGCCAACAAAAGGCTCGGTTAGCCAAGCTGCGCACGGTCTCGTGTCCCCAGGCAAGGCCCATCAGCCGAGTCATGGCGTCGTCTCGGGGCTGGGCGGTGCCGAGGGTCTTGGTGAGCTTTTTCTTCATGGTGGCCCATGGTGTTGCGTCAGGTAGGGTGGCCAGAAAGACTTCGGCCTCGGGGTCGATCCAGAGACGACACCATGTGGTTTTCTCTTCCTCATCAAATTTTAGTGCCCGGCAGTGAAGCTCAAAAGTCTTGATCCAGTCGTGGATCGTTTGCCGGGTGGCACTAAACTTAGGCGATCCCTTGTCCATCGCGGCGGGGAAACCTGTGGAGGGAGAGCTCATCTATTATCTGGAGCCTAGCACAGAAGATGTAATACACAGAATATCACACACAGGATAAAAAAAAAATTGGCATGACAGGGCACAGGGCGACGGGAGGGTCCCCGACAATGTTTGTCCTGGGCTAGTGAATCGATGCCGTTTAAACCCCGTCGGGTCTACAGGGCCTGAACTTTGGCCAGGAGTCAGGGCGGGCAAATCCCCCCGGGACTGAAGGTGTAGGTTATCTTGCATTCCTGTCCTCTTCTCGCCCAGAGAACCGTGGGGGGATTACTAGGTGGGCGCCACTCCTCGGCCCCCGAAGAGAGAGGATGTGGTGGGAATCGCCATTCATCAGCCCCACGGCCTCACCCTACCTACCTACCACCACCAAGCGTGGGGAGGACCTTAACCATACCTCAGGTCTCTTGTCACGACCCTACCATACCTCGCTGTTCCGGACTCTGAGACTTGACAAGATCGGTGTGCTGCGTATCCACCCCGCCGGGTACGTTTAAACCCCGCACGGGTCTACAGGGCCTGACTCGAGCCAGGAGTCAGGGAGCATCCCCCCGGGTAAGATAAGGATGGGAACGGGTGAGTCGATCGTGGGCCAGGTACTAATTAATCCCGGCCACCCGGCACGGTGCTGATACGACACACGCCACCTGGAGGCAGTTAATTTTTTCCCCTTATACGATCGAGATCGTGGGCCAGGGCCCGTATTTATAATAGCTTATGGGTTTCCCATAAGCAGACAAAATGGCGAAGTTCGCCATAAGTCACCGAAAATCTCCATAAGTGCTCGTGTTTTCCCATAAAGTTCCCCATAAGCGCTATGGGATGTCCGGAGGTCCCATAAGGATCCTTATGTTGACATAAGCCGTCAACATGGCAGCTCAACAACTCTTCCGCCATCGCCAACCCAGGCATTTTTGTGCCAGAAGAGACGTTCTCGGCTAATTAAGTGACGAAGAACTTGTCAAGAGGTATCGGCTGAACCATGAGGGAATTATGTATGTCACTCTCGTGAATGCATCCCTCCCAGAGTAAATAAAAAAGGAACCATACACTGACAGCGGGAATGAAAATTATAATAACATTATGATTGTTTCCTGGCCATTGGCAAGATGCAGCAGGCACTGAGCAGTGCAGCTGCTGCAGTGATGACCATGGAGCAGCTGGAGTGGACAGGGAAAATATTTGCCCACGGCCGTCCATGGTAATACTCTCGTATACCCAAATTCTCGGAGACAATAACAGACAATTCTCGCCGACGGAAATTTTCAACGACAGTTCCACTTCTACTAATAGATGAAAATGATGAATAAAGGGTTTTCATTGTTTATTTGACACAACATTTTTCGAAGGTATTATTATTTTCTATTTAGTATTGATATGTTTATAATAAATTTTGCTCTTGTTTTTGGCAGAAATGAAGGTAAAGATTTGTTAGTCTATATAACTACGCAGTCATATCTACCTTCTGGAGGGCTATCATTTCAGCTTCAGCACGTAGTGGAGATACTACTAACGGAAAAACAAAAATGTAATACTTGGAAACAAGGTAAATTTTTTACACCAGGACCAGAATTACCTGCATAATTGGGAGTGCTTTCTGGTTACCTTAATGGATTCTAAGAAACTCTCAATGAGTTTCTGTCGCAAATCATTACTTTTGGAGATATCAAATGTTTTAGTAAGCGTATAGGATATATGAAATTAACTAACCTAACCCCACCTTTAGATTCACTAACCTAACCTAATGTAACCTAACCCTACCTTTAGATTCACTAACCTAACCCTACCTTTATATTCACTAACCTATCTCCACCTTCAGATTCACTAACCTAATCCAATTCTACGTTTTAACCTTCTAACTAAAGCCAAATCCTCATTGAAAAGTGTCCGCGGCAAGGGAAGAAAAGCAGAGGCGATGCAGGTTAAAAGAGGAAGACGAGTGAGACGCACGTAAACACATGTCTTTCTCCTCCCTATAAATAACAGGTATTGTTGTAGTGTTTGCCCATACTCCCCCCTCTCCCCCGAAACAAGTTTGGGGACCTTGGGGGAATGCGGGATATTTAGCTGGGGTACAAAATGTGCGTTGCAACCACATAGTTATTGAGTTAGGTAGTGGCGTAAAAATTCCCTAGATCTAGGAAAAATTGATTGGATTTCTTCAGTCAAGAAACCTGTGGACCTGACGATCCTCACAAACAGAATGACCGGAGTATCGAGCCCACCCCTCCCACTAAGAAGTAAGGTAAAAAAAATTAGGTTACCGGGGGTGTCGAGGGGCCCCATTAGGTTAAGTTAGATTATCGGGTGATTATCGCTAAGTTAGGATAGATTATCGGGGGTTTAGGGGGCAGAGCCCCTCGCTAGGTTATTTTTAATTTGCTTCGGTTAGGTTAGATTACGAGGGGGGCCCTCGTAATCTCGGAGCTTGAAGGTTAGGAAAATGTCCCATATATAAGGAAAATTACCCTAGATATAGGTAATTTTGACTCCTACACAACTCCAAAAATACGTGTTTTCGACGCATTATTTAGTCCACACCCTAAAACACCGCATTCCCACAGGTCCCCAAGCTTGTTTGGGGGAAGGGGGAGAGTATGGACAAACGCTTGAAATTTACCAAATAACATCATATTTCCAAATATAATGGCGGAAGGGTGACGGAAGGATACACACAAGTTAAACCATGTAGTAAAGGAGAAGGGTAAAGAAGCAACAGCCAAGGAGGAAGTGATGACCAGCAGACAGAGATATACGTAGCTACAGATACGGCAGTATATCTACCTAGCTACGTATACTGCCGTTTCTCTGTCTGATCATCACTCCCTCCCTGGCTTTTGCTCCTTTCTCCTTCTTTACTACGTGGTTTACCTGTTGTGTTTCCTTCCGTCACCCTTCTACCATTACTTTTGGAGATACAACATGTTATGTATAGGGAGGAGAGAGGCAAGTGTTTACATCGTTCCCGCGTAAAACGTTTCTACGGGATGTTATTTACACGTACAGTATATATGAATTAAACCTTTAAAATTGCTTTATTTTCAGTTTGTAAGGCTCTCACATAATATATTCCTTATTTTACTGATTTCAAGCGTTATTTCATGATCTAAGAGACATTTTAGGGTAATGTAAATGCTACGTTTAGCGGGTTATGCTAATGTCAGTTAGTTATGTCAGCAGGAACTGCTAGACCCATAGCTATGGCGGAAATTTGCTCCATAGCTATGAAGATCTTATGGGCGACTTTATGTTATGTCGAACCTTATGGGAATCCCATAGCCTTATTATAAATACCGGGCCAGGTACTTATCCTCCCCGGCCACCAGGCACGCCAAGAAGCCGAGTTAATACTTCTCCTCTTACGACCGACCCGTTATCCTCCCCCTAAATGGTTAGTCCTTTCACGCCCAGGCACTCCATAAGGAACTTCCCCTGTTGCCCTAAACGTTACCTACTTATCCACTGGGTCACACGGCAACCCGCCGAGCTGCGGCCGTCAGCTCGCCGCGCTGACCATATGATCCCGGTGTTCGTCAGTCACTTCACACATTCATACTCTCGTCGGTGGTGGACCTAAATCTCGTCACTTCCCTCACGACACCCCACACGCTTACTAATGCGTGTGGCGCTCGCTATCTCCAGAGGTGGGCGAGAGCGATACCTAGGGCGACACTGCGATACTTTAAAAGACGACCTGAAACAAAAGTTTTACAGCGGCAAAGCGCATACATTATAATATAAATAAATATATTACAATGTTATAACGTGCCTAACTGTAGTTTCCTAGGTAGCAAAGTAACGCAAAGCTAAATTCCTGGTATCACAGTATCGCTGCGATTCTATCGCGTTCAGAAAAAAAGAATTATGTGGTAGCAGGGCATCGCAGTATCGCGCACCGTTTCGAGAAAAATCGAAATAGTAGCAGATCATTGCGTATGGAGCCAGCGGGAAAATTATCGCAGTATCGTTATCGCACTACCAAAAAATGTATCGCAGTATCGTTATCGCACTACCAAAAAACAATTCTCGCAGTATCGTTATCGCACTACCAAAAAATATTATCGCAGTATCGTTATCGCCCTACTAAAAAAATTATCGTGGTATCGTTATCGCACAACCAAATTTTTTTGGGCGCAGTATCGTTATCAATCAATCATTGGGGGCATACGCCGGGGGGCGCGTCGCCTCGCCCACCCTACGACGCCTCTCCCGGGGGTCACCACGCGCGAGTTCCCATGCAGGCTCCTTTCCCATACCAAGCAGCTCTCGACAAGAAACATCAACTTGCCCCAGCCACGAGCCTTGTGGGCGCCCCCTTGGCCTCCTCCACGCCGGATTGTCTCTTACAGATACAACCCGATGGGAAGGATCGGTTTCAGGGTAGCGTGCCACATGCCCATATAGCCGAAGTTGGCGCTGACGGACTATGCAGGTAATAGGCCTCGATTCAGTCTCACGGTGCAATCGCTGATTTGACACGTAATCATCCCAGCGATACCCCATGATTCTGCGAAGACACTTATTACCAAAGGCATTGATTCGTCTCTTCAAGTCACTATTTAGTGTCCATGTCTCACAACCATAGAGTAAGACAGGGATCACAAGCGACTTGAAGATCCGGATCTTTGTCCTCCTGCACAGGTACGACAACGCCAAATACTCCCGCTGAGCGAGTCCATAACACCGTGGGCTATGCAATCCGCCGTAAGACTTCTTGACGTGACCCGCCGTCATTATGGACTGCGCTACCAAGGTATGTAAAACTTTCCAAGATCTCAATGTCCTCGCCACACGCATGAACAGACTGTACTGCTTCATCTAGTAAGTCTCCAAATACCTGGACCTTGGTCTTGAGCCAGGAGACCTCAAGTCCCAAAGGCTTTGCCTCCTCGTGCAGCGCCTCGAGAGCCATCACCAGGACCTCCAGCGACTCAGCAAAGATTACTGCATCATCGGCAAAAACAAGATCAGTGATCTTGGTGTTGCCGATGGATGCTCCACAATCACTTTGATCTACAACCTTGTCCAATACCCAGTCCATACAAGCGTTGAAAAGTGATGGGGCAAGGACGCACCCTTGCCTCACTCCTGTATTCACAGGAAAGAAGCTGGATACACCTGCCCCACACTTCACAGCACTCTCAGTCCCAGAATACAGACCAGTTATCAAACCAATAGTCCTTGCAGGAATCCCTCGAAGTCGCAGAAGATCCCAGTGACTCACGATGCACTGAGTCAAACGCCTTCTTGAGATCAACATAGGCTGCAAGCATCCCCTGTCGAAACTCACGTCGGCGTTCCACCAGGACACGAAGCGCTAGGATACGGTCCGTTGACTTACCAGGCGTGAACCCAGACTGCTGAGGTCTCTGATGCTTCACCAGATGACTGCGAATTCGTGTCAGCAACAGATTGGCAAGCACCTTGCCTGGTACGCTGAGCAGTGTAATACCGCGGTAATTGTTGCAGTCCTGACGGTCCCCTTTCCCTTTCCAGATAGGGACGACCAGCCCCCTTTTCCAGTCAGGAGGAATGGTACCTGATTGCCACACGGCAGTCAGGAGAGCATGCAACCCGCGGATCATGGCCTCACCCCCAGCTTTGAGGAGCTCCGCACTGATATTACAAACACCAGCTGCCTTTCCACCCTTCAACTTTGCTACAGCCTCTCTGACTTCGTCAAGAGAGGGTGCGGTTTCGTCAATGGGAGGATCGGCATCCACTGCCTGTAACCCAGTGGTGTGAAGCTGCTCAGTTGGAGGGTCCACCGTGTCGTGTCCACCGTGTCAGTATCGTTATCGCCCTACCTAAAAAAATATTATCGCGCCCACCTCTGGCTATCTCTCTCTATTTGCACCTAACCACGCCAGCCACTAGATCAGGATCCTACTCACTGCGCCAATATGTTAAGCCCCGCTGCTCTGAGGGAGACAGGGGGGCTCAACGGGGGGTTTGAAGCTTCTGTTAGCGGACCCCCAAACCCGCTACGGTTCTACCCAATCGGTCGTTGGTGTGGCATGACAACTAACCCCAGCACCCCTACCTGTCGGGGGCCAGGTTAAGCGTATCTCCAGGTACTGAAAGTAAACGGGCAGTGCCCGGCCGTGTCGTCGAAGATACGGGGAGCTTGGTTCCCCAGACTAGCAATAGCCCCGGCATAGCCAGGGCGACCCTCCCTGTCCCCCCTAGGGTCCCTGGCTTGATACAGGTCCCCTAGGGGCATCCTTAATCGCCTGCCCTATCATGCACTCAATCATATGGCAATACGTCACCAGCTGCTGCGTAGCCTCCTTGTAAATCGGGAATGTTCAAGGGTTCCTAATTCCTGCTGGGCAAGTCCCGCCCTGCTCCCGAGCCCTGGAGGGCCACAGACGAGGAGCTACAAGGGCAGGTGTGAAACAAGGTCGTCGTGGCCCGTAGAGTTTCACCTGCCCCATGGGGCAAGCAGGCGGCCTCGGGGCGTGGCGGAGCGGGCCCCGCGCTGCGTCCCCGGGAAGCCTCGTTGTAGTTACAGGAGCAAGTTTGAGTCCCCACACTCACGAAGGGACACCAAAGTATTTCTCCATCTCTTCACTAATACACTAGTCTCATATAAGGGCTATATTCAAGAACTTTTCTCCACCCGTTGCATCGCGAATCGGTATACAAGAATCAACAGGAGGTAACGCAGCGGGTGGAGGTTTGAGTCAGCTGATTCGCATGCAGCTCCCACCTTCCATGATCACCTTCCCACAACATGCAGATCCCACCTTCATCCCGCTGTGCACTTATTCATTCCTATTTCTTCCCAGACCATTACAGGTGAGTTTTCAACACAACCGAGAGTAACATGCATACCTTGTGAATGCACACGTGTCATCATTAAGGTAAAATCAGGTCCAGGAGGCCTTATATAGGTGTGTGAAGTTGTGAGGAAGCCGGGCGGCGGCGGCAGGTGCAGGTCGGCCATTGTGTGGAGCAGTGGCGGCGGGCCGTTCAAATGTACTCGCAAGCATAACTCGGGCCCATTTTTTCTGCACCAACGCCTCAGACAAGTGGCGAACACTAACTAAGCTATTATTTTAATGTCAGAAATGATAAATTTCACTAGTAAAATGTATTAGATATGTATAAAACAGTCAAAATACTGATGCCGCTTTGGGCTCGCTTGTGTTGGTACGCCTGTCAAATATCCACCAGTCGGGGATTTCTTGTAGATGTCACCAGTGGAGGTACGACGGTGGAGATTCTCCACCTTTTTTCTTTCCTTTAGGCCCTCACAAATATGATAACGTTTTTGTTCCGAGCATAATTTCGTTCGTTTCGGTTTTCGTTTTCGTTCCCTTAAACCGTTTCCAAGCCCTGCTAGTATGTCAAACATACACCAATACAATTTGCTCACAAATATAAACTCCAAATTCATTTTGCTGGCTCATCAGAAAGGCCTGCTCAAGTTTTATCTTTACTCTATCCCAGAAATTTCCTGTAAACCTCATAGGTTTCGAGTTATTTAAGAAAATATGATGCTTTACTGAAAGTCAAAGGTGTACCCCTTTTTTGAGATACCTATTATATCTATAGGTAGAACACCTCAAGCTTAACGTTTCTTTGTTGTTACGCTATTAATGTTTCCTCTAGGACTAATAATTTAATTAGCAAAACTAAAAAATATAAACCTAACCTAACCTAACCTCACCAAACCTATATAAAAGATCCAGGTATTTTACACAATAATTTATTAAAGTATCTCTTAGGAGATTATTAGGGGTATATTATTGTATCCCTATTAAGGGTATATAATATCCTACCCTTCTAATTATATATACTCTTAGTGATTATTAAAAAGTGTATTAATATCAGATATATTTCATACTATGTTTCTTATAAAAAAAATTACGCCGTAACTATTAGGCCTAGAGTAAAAATGCATTGAAGCAAAACGTCGCCATTCGGTTTATATTTTTGCAATTTGTTCATTTATAGCCATAATATGACACAGATGAAGACACAAAATGACACAGACTCTTCAGATAGCCCCTTCTAACTTTCCTGAAATTATGGATGTAAAAATGTAAGTATTTACGCCACCAGACGTCTGTAAATAAAAAAGAAACGTTATCCTGGCGACTTAAGTGTTATCTACGGTAATGGCTATGATAAGGATTGATTGATTTATGGCCAAAAAGGGGGAAATATGCCAGACATCAGAAATAAGGAATGATAAGGAATGTATATGCATGTACAGGATATGTAGGCTATGTGTGTGATAAGGAAAAATAAGTCCTGCGAAGTGATGTTTCAGCCTCGGGTAAATACTGGGAAACATAAACCTTGAGTTATAAGGGGAAAGAAAGAAGGGGAAAAATAGTATATCGCTGAGGGAGTAAAATAATCTAGGGAAATGAGACGTCCATATATATAAGAGGCAGGAAAGAAGGGATAAAAAATAGTATATCGCTGAGGAACTAAAGAGAACGCAATACAGACGTCCATTTCTATCACTTGCTTGAACATTTACTTGATTTGATCTGTGAAATGCGTGTTAGTTAAGTCAACACACGGTGTGAGCGAGTGATTGGCTGGTCACCTCAGACGCTGGTTTGGCTTTGTAACGACTGTGTTCTATTTTTGTTTCTCTTTGGAACGGAATGTCAGCGTCATGTTTTTATACCTCTTTTCTTTATTTTTTTTACTTCCTTTCTATTTTCGTTTTGTGTTGTGAGTCTTGAGTGTGGTACTCAAGTACCACACTCAAGTACAAGTACCACTCACCTGGGAGTGGTACTTGTCATGATATTAACTTTTCGGGCCTGTCTATTAAGACTTAAGCATCCGTGGCCGTTTGTAAGAACCTGTGACTTATATTATAAACATAACCTTATAGTGTACATAGTATATATACATATATAATACAATATATATTTATTACTTCACGTCATCGCCGCACTTTCTGTTCATCCATATTTTTATATGCTGTGGGGTTCCTGTACATGACGCTTTATTTTATTTTATAGTGCAGTAACTGTAGTTAGGCGTACGAATACATTTTACTTGATACCTCATAGTAACTTGAAAATACTTTGTGAAAATAATAATATACTGTGGAGCTTTAGCCTAATTTATGTCATTTATGTTGCATTTGCGTTGTTTTCGTTTATTTCCCCCCATAAAAAGTGTGTGTGTATTATCATCATTACAGTACTTCATTACTATGTTACGTAAGGCGTTTTCTGCGAGGGAGCAAGATAAATTTCGCTTGCAAACGAAAAGATTTAGCTTGCTCAAATTTCGCTTGCTGTTCAATCATCCAGGGAAGATGATTGCCCGACCCACAAGAAATTTCTTGCGGCAGCAAGCGAAATGTTTGTTTGTCGCGTTCGGCTGACGTGGCGATGCTTTCTGCTTCAATACATGAATGACAGTGTATTTTCGACAAAATCAATTACACTTTCTTATTTTAATGTCCTATCATAAAAGTTTGAATCAATTAAGGGAGGTTGCGGCGTGTAATTAAGGATAATATAATCGTCACAGCTGTATGTATTGCTTTATATGCATTCGAAGAGCTTGAGTTAAAGAGTGGAATGTGCGACTTGTCAACAAAGCCGTGTTGACCGAAAATCAACAACTTCACACACCTCACTCTTACCCGATTTGCTGACAATACCATTGGATATTAAGAAACACTGAGACCACTATCGGCTTCCTGGGGAAATTTTGCATCGCATTAGTATACATTTATAACTGTAATGTAAGTACAAGTATTCGAAAACAACGGTTAAGGAAAACAGTGCAAACATTTTCTTCCACTTGTTTGGCTTCATCATCTCATTGCTCGGCTATTTATGATCACATTAAATTTATAAGCACGTTCTCTGAATCTGGGATACAATGCACCCAAGTATAGACACTTCCTGGTTTCCCGAGCATTTCAAAAGAAACAGATTCCAACTTTTGTTAAAATTTCTGCATTTCAATGATAATTCCCATTACAATGAACAAAATCGAGATCATGTTCTTTACAAAATCCAACCCCTCATTGATCATTTTCAAGCAAATTTTCTTCAGAATTTTTATCCTGATAAAAATATTTCTCTTGATGAAAGTCTAATTGCCTTCAAAGGACCGACTCCCCACATCCGTCAGTTCATGCGCAACAAGCACCATGCAAAGTTTGGTATCAAAATGTGGTGTGTGTGTGACGTCAACACAGGCTACACATGTACCTTTGAAATATACCGTGGGAAGACTCGAGAACCACCACGTGGGACCATCACCATAACTCACAACACAACAATCAGACTCCGCCAGGCAAATCTACTACATTTATGTCATAATGTTGGCTTTGACAAATTCCTCTCTTCTCCAGCATTGTTCCAGGACTTCTATCAACGTGGAACAACAGCAACAGGCACAGTGAGGAGAAATCGGCATGGACTGCCAGGTGATCTGCAAGACACCAGAGTTTTGAGCAATGAAGTGGCTGAGTGGCGTCTAGGTAATTTATTGTGTGTGAAATTCAGAGATGGAAGAAAGGATCCCGTGCACCTCATATCAACAACCTGCAGTGCTGGGTACACTCAAGTCACCAACAGAACAAGAGAAAGAGTCAATAGGCCAAACATAGTAAATGAATATAATAAGATTATGGGTGGAGTTGATCTGAAAGACACAAAACTCTATGCCTACCTCTGTGAACGCCGCACGCTGAAGTGGACGACAAAAGTGGCTTTCTACTTTTTTGGGACCGCTATGCTAAATGCATGCATAATATACAAAATGCACACTAACGGGAATGTTGTGTCCAGGCTTAAATTTATGCTATCCATCATTGATGAGCTGGTTTCAAAATATGATTCACAGAGAGTACGGAGTAGGAGAGAAGAAATGGAGGAGCGCCAGCGGCAGCCCCTTGCCATCCTGGCACCTAATAACATTCAGCCAGAGGCTGACAACAGACTGGAAAAGCTTCCTAAGAAAAAACTAAGAAACTGCGTTGCAGGACATGACCGTCGTGTCAGATCGAACTATCTTTGTAAAAAAATGTAATGTTGGCCTGTGTGTGACTTGCTATTACGAGTTTCACAATAGAGAAAACCACTAAACCTTTGTCACCACAGTCAACCAGTATCTTCATTCTTTCTTCCCTTTCATTGGTAAGGTCTGGAATAATTTGCCTCCCTCTTTTTTTCCACATCCTTACGTGGGGAGTACCAAGACACTTCTCAAACTAAATTGACTTAGCACTTTTTGGACTCTCACTGTTTTCTTTTGATGGAGCGGTAAGTTAGCAAGCTTTTTTTCATACTTTTTTGTTGAAGCCCGTGCGTGATCCGTCTCCATTACATAAAGAAAATAATGAAGACCATCATAATTATTACTATTTTCCTAACCACTATTGATACCAGCAGAATGACTAAAACACTTTTTTTGTTAAGACTTTTCATACAAAAATAAACCCTAAGGTGTTCACCACTCTTGGCACATCACCACAAAACAAAATCACAAGCGCCTGGGTTTGTTATATGGCCTAATTTCGTTTGTATACTTGCCCTGTTCAGTTCTTGAGTCAGAAAACATCATATATACTCAATTTATGAGGATTTTTATGTACGTTGCTTCCTTAAAACCACCCTATAGGCAGTTCCCTTGTGAACAACAACTCTGACGTCATCAATCTCCTCTGTGAATGCCAAAACAGCAGATGACAGTTGTTAAGTTGTTACCCATGGACGTTAGCGTCTCTAAATGCGCCCCCAGGAGACCTATTGGTCCATAACTAGGGTATCTGTTAAACTACATACTACTAACTATCAACTACATGTAAGAGAACAGTTAAAATATGATACCATGTCCCTAAAGAAGATAGGAACATGGAAGTTTCGTAGTGAAGAATGATATGAAATATGCTAACTACAACTGTGATGCTAAAGAATGTTCCCGTACTTAAACGTCCATGAAATGCAATTCATGAAAAGAACCAAAGCAATAACAGCCTACTCACGAAAAGCCAGCAAAGACCAAACAACAATCAGCGTTCTCCCACTCAAGAAGACGAGAAGCACACAAGCTATCTACCAAATCAACGACATGCGGTAAATAGGCTGCGTGGTGCAGGGCAGGACCTGCTATAAAATAGCGCTTCACTTCGCATCTTAATCATGCTCACCTCACTCCTGAGGAGAAAACATCTTCCATATGCTGCTGAAGAAGGTGTCTTTGACCCCGAAATCGCGATACACAAACATACAAGCTACGGCGAAGTCATAAATAGATTCAAAGAGAATAAGACACTCTTAAGACAAAGAAAAAATATCTTGAGATAATAACGCTGAACAGCTATGCATTTTACGAGATCTCGTCTCAGATGAAAATCTCCTGCCCGTATATATATATATATATATATATATATTATATATATATTAAGAATATAAAACCAGTCGCGGGTAGAAAATCTTGAGTGTTTATTTGGGGAACGTTTCGGACTATACATAAGCCATCAATCACAAGCCTAAAATGCGGATACAAAAATTATTTTTTTTGTTAAAAATGTGAAAATATACAAAATTAAAAATTGATTTAACGCATTTAAAATGTCCTAAACCTAAATAAAAATAAAAATTATAAAACATTAATAAATACTACACCTACCAAATCAACAGTTGCAGTGTGAGTGTATGGGAATCCACATGGTGTTAAAAACTACACAAGCGGGGTTGTTTAAAGTGCCCTGTGCGCAAAGGGATGGTCTGTGGTGGTGGGAGTGAGGAGGCTCTCACATATCCCTCGGGTGAGTCGTGGGAAGCTTGTGTTGTAAATGTTGAAGTCTTTTGTTTGTTCATTGGGGGGCCTGAGGCTTCGGAAATGATCCCGAATGGTTGGCTGAAAATGGTGGTTTGGACACATGGTTTTTGCCAGTTCCCTGTGAGGACAATCCCCGATGCTACCGCGATCCTAGTTGATGAGGTGGCGTTTGGGTCCTGCCAATATAAGCAGCTTTAACACTACTGCAACTTAATTGGTAAACACACTGAGGAACGCAGTGGCAATCAGGGATTTCTCTCCTTGAGTTTAAAACAGTGTGATAACGTGAGAAGGGGGCTTGAACACTACTCTAAGCGAAACTTGTGATAACATTGCGAAGCGATTGAGCTTTTGTTTCGGATGGAAAAAGATTTGTTCCCTATGAAGGGAATTATAAAGACACAACGGCTTATGAGCGGTATGAATTAGGGGCGGGGGTGAGTGTAGTTTTATTTAACTGTGTACCAATGTACGTGTTAATGAACTGCCGGGGATAACCATTTAGTTTAAGATGTGCTCAAGTAACTCTAATTCTAAGTTGAAAATTGGTGTAGAAGAGCAAATATTTTTTTTTGTACGCCTAGTTAACCTGAGCGTGAGGATCAGATTAATTTCTTATAATTGGGCGGGATGTTGGGAATTAAATTTGTTGTTAGTCCTACTGGATAATGTGGGTTTCTGTAAATGGTAGTGCTGAATGAATTACCCGATTTTTGTAATGTCAATATCCTAAAAATGGTAATTTATAATTATGTTCAGTCGTCAAAAGTGAATGAATATTAATATTGGGGTGTTTGCAATTCAGAGTAGTCGTGAAAACAAGGTAGCCCCTACATGTTTGGTGATTTGAAATTGCAAAGGTATCATCGACATAGCGTCCCTGTACATGAGGGGGTTTGACTTCAGCTCAGTGGGGGCTTCACTTAGCCAGGTGCTCTCGGGAATGAAAGAAATGCATTAGCAAGGGTTGGGACCTAATGGGTTCCCATGACAACGGCCTTCTACTTGTTTTAAAACACATTCCATTGAAAATAAAAGGAGAATCTTTAACAGCAATGTAGTAATTTATGGATAGTGAACTTTTATTGAAACCATGTGTGTTTTCATTGTTTTGGAAGATTCTCTTTTGTGCAAATATCTATAGTCCCTCGCTCAGAAGGTATGTTTGTAACAAGGGATTTCACATCGAGTATGACTCTGCACGGGTACACTTACTCAAAATTTTTGTCCATATTTCTTTAGCAAATGAGAAAGAATCCTTAACTGTATATTAGATTGGATGTAACTATGGTGCTAGTATTTGGTACAAAATCTAATTTGGCTATCTTGTAATTTGTAAGGTGCCCATGCCGACAGAGAGGTGCGAAGGGGAATGTTGGGTCTTATGTACTGTTAGGAGGGCCTGGTATAGTACACCGTTGGTTGAGAACCCGGAGACTATAGATTAGAATATAGGTTTCAATCTATGATTTTATCAGACTTAAGTTTCCTGAGGAAATTATTTTAATCTATCTTCATGTTTAAGGAGTGTTTGGGAAATACATCTCGGAAACTTTAGTAAATTTGGAGGCGTCTCTAGTATGTCCGTTCGAGTTTCGTTACATATTCCAGTCTTAGCAAGGAGGACTATACCATTTCCCTTATCGGTTTTGCTATGACAATGGAGTCTCTGCTCTGAGTGATTTTAAAGCTTCGAATTGCTGGGGTTCAAGGAAGTGTCAAAGGTTGTTACCTTGGGAGTACCAACTATTATGTGCGAAGTTTTTCAGCTAATTATTTTTGAGATATTGACATTACAAAATCGGTGTAATTCATTCAGCACTACCATTTACAGAAAACCCACAGTTGTCACGGAGGACTAATCAAACTACAAATAATTTTGAATTCCAACCTTCGCCGCCCATATTTAGAGAAAAATCTGTATCCATCACTCGTTGGTTACTAGGGCGTCATTGATAAAACTATGATTGATACTTCATATGCATGGTGTGGGGTAACTGAGAACATCACTCGGTGGGAAATCTATATGGTTAGTGTTGGGTGTGCTACTTCCCTGCGTTCATTCACACGTACATTGGTTAAACAGTTAAATAAACACACTCACCCGTCCCATTTTTCCCTCTAATTCAGGTTACCGGCTCATTTAAAAAGCCGTTGTGTATTTATAATTCCGCTTCTAGGTAACAGGGAATCTTTTCCATCCGACAACAAGCTCAAGCTCCCCTGGGGGGGAGGAAAGAGGGGGGAAAAGGTCCTGCCTTCGGCAATGTTATCGGAGCACAGTTTCGCTTAGGAGTCCATAGTGTTTGCTCAAAAGCCCCCTTTCCGTTATCCCAGGGCATGTTTTTAAAACTCAAGGAGAGAATCTCATGATGCCCTGAGCGTTCCTCAGGTGGTGTACCAATTGTAAGTGCAGTATCTGTACGGCTGCTTATATTGGGCAGACCAAACGCCACCACCGTTTCATCACATAGGTAGTCGCGGAGCATCGGGATTGTCTCCACAGGGACGTGAGGCAAACCATTGTCCAAACCAACCATTTTTCCCAGGGCTACCTCTATTCTGGTGAGATCAGGTAGGAGGAGGAGGGGGGGGGGAGAAAGGAAAAGGTCGGGGGGGGGGGGCGGGTGGGGGGGGAAGGGGGGAGAGATGAGGAGGAAGGAGAGGAGAGAGGGTCCAAGCGGGAAGAGAAAGGATGCAGGAGTTCGGCCTGGCGGGGAAAGCCACCCAATAACAACAATAGGACCTTTGCAACGATTTACAACACGACGAAAGCTCCTGCACTGATTTCTCCCCACGGTACGCCACCCGATGGATATTGTGATATGCAGCCACCAAGCGCGGCTTAGGGTTGTTTTATTTAAACCATGGTTGGGTGAATGGCCCACACCCTTCGGTTGGGAACCACACATATGCAATGTTGTATTGGTAGTTGTGAGTATTTTTATTAATTTTTTATATCTTTATTTTTTATTTTAGGTTGTGACATTTTAAACATGCGTAAAATCATTTTTAAATTTTTGGTGTCACATAGATATGTTCAATGGGTTTTGGTATAAGCAATATGGGAGGGCTGGCGGAAAAAATAAGTTCTGGCTTTATCCGACTTTTAGGCTATGATTGCTTATAGTATTAAGCCGAAACGTCTCCAAATAATACTAATCAGATGTTTTTCTACCAGCCAGCGCGCTGGTTTATATCTTCATTATAAATCTCGTTCCCTCATGGAGAAACGTAATTGCTCTTAAGATTATTATATATAATAGATATGTACTATATAATAGACTATATATAGATGTATTAAGTATATATAATATCAACATATATATATATATATATAATATATATATTAGTTAGATATTATATCTATATATATACAAATATATTATACACTATTAGTATAGTAGTGATAACATATAGTTATATATTATATATATATATTAATATAGAAGCATATTACTTAGCTGTTTGTATCCGATAATGATCAATTACGCATATATGATATTCCTAGAACGGATTACATATATTTAGTATGTCACTATATAATCATAATATATATAGTAAATTATACATAATCAGTATATATATATATTATACTATTCATATATATTATCTATTCGTACTCTATAATTATATCTGATCTGGTGTATGCATCTATATATTATAGATACTTTAATCTATATTGAATATATATATATATTTCTATACTACTGTGATATATATTATATATATGACTCATACTTTATTATATTTAATTATATATTCATATATATTATGATATTATGTTATACAGTATAGTAGGTAGATTAATCTTATAATCACGTTTGTGTCACAATCATATATTAATATCTATTATATATATCTATTTATATATATCACTAATTTATATATCTATAATATAGTATTAGTTGTTATTATCTACTACATACCGCCAGAAATTTAATACATTATCTCGAATTTGTGTTATGTAGGCGTGTATCTGACGATTTGTATTGCAGTAATTAGCGATGGTAGTGTGGGTAGCGGTATACTGCTCTACCGTCGCGGTGCATAGGGTACAAATGATCTTTGGGACTGACGAGTAGTCTTCTCAGATGTCTGTACTAGCGAGAGTCACCGTGGTTATTAAAAGAAAGCACTTGTTTAGGTGTGAATAGTGAAGGGTGAACTCGTAGATTAGAGTATAGAAGGTCAAGAGCCAGGAATCTTAACCTATACCGATGTCAGGGCCGGCGGGCGAGTTGAAGTTTGCGGAGCCGATTTGGTGTAGGGACGGCGAAAATGTTCGGTAAGGATAGTAGCCGAGGTGTCCATGAGGCAGGATGGGTAGTGTCATTCGTTGGTTATTTGATTTGATCGGGGGGGGCAACCTTGTTTATGATTGAGTTATAAGATACATCAAAGCAAAGGTTAGGGTGGATGTTTTAGCTATAGTACTCAAGAGTATGCATCGGGCTGCGTGCAAGATCAGCACTTAAAACCATGATGTACCACTACTTATTATTAGAAAGACAACAAAAGGAACTCAATTAATAAGGTATTTTAATACTTCATATCGCATAAATTATGTACAAGACCTACAATGAGAAGACTGCGACGATGAAAAAATTTCGTTGTTTTGGCAGAATTTGATATTCCAGGGGCTATATTTCCGTGCTGTCTCGCTGACAACATAGATAAGGCTGAGAGTGCTATCCTCCCCTTGTCAGCCCACAGAAGGGAGGTAGTTTGTGCCAGCCTTGACCGGACCGCCTCATGGCTGCTTTGCCCCGGCTTAACCTCCTTGCTACTCTCCGGCCAACTCTGGGGGTGTGGACCATCACCACCTGTTTTGGATCTCGTCCGGGTGTCCAGACACCACTGCTGTGTTTAGAGCCCTGAGTGGGCTCGCGAAGGACCGTCTTCAGCCTAGCGTCACCAAACCACCAACCAGCAACCCACCAGCCCACAGACTGCTCCCGCCCGCGTGGCTGGACACCTCCGTCCAAGTTTACCACTGCAACCTTCCAGCCGTCCCCTCGGTTTCGGCACACTGGCGAAGGCATTCTGGCGTTAACGCTGTCCAGACAAATGGACGATGACACTGTAACCACCCACAATATCAAGCCTTCACCGATGGCTCCACTCCCCGTCCCCCCCTTCTCAATTCTATCGGCGCAGCCCTATACGAACCCTGCCAACTCCATCTGGCAGGGACATGGAGGCTTCCCACCGGAGACAGACTGTCCCTGACGTCCGGAACTCTATGCCCTCCACCAGGCCGTCACCCACTCGGCAACACCTGTCATACCAAGGGCTAAGGCTTGATTTACATCAGACTCCCCTCCTCACTCCACCTCCTCCTCTCCCGCCACCCCTATACTCATCCACGGCACTCGTCCCCCATCCAGATGTGCCCTACCTCCACCTTATCACAGAGGGCTGGGATATTGTCTTCATGTGGTTCCCCTCCACCCCACGCTGGTATCCCCAGGCACGAGGGTGGCGGACTCTGCTGCTGAGGATGGCCTTGTCAGAAGTAACAAAAACAACCCTTCCCCTGCCGCTCTCAACAGCCACACGCCTCATCTCCCGGTCTGCCGCCTCCACCTGAATAACACGCCTCGGTCGATACCCTCCGCATCACCTCCATGGCCAATACCGCCAGTGGACTTCTTCCCCCCAGACCGTGAATAAGGAAAAAGTCCCCGTGTCCTTTATGTCACTCTCACCCGCCTTCTCCGCCTTGGGTGCACACCTGGAACACTCACGGCCCACGCTGCACCCGGTCTTCGTCTGTCCCCGGGTCCCTCACTGCCCCTGGTGCTTGAATGTTCCGGAGACTATTGAACACTTTTCTTGCTCAGTGTCCGCGCTTGTCCCACTCGGACCGTGTAGTGCTACAGTCTCACTCATCGCCCCTGAACGAACGTCAACCACCTTTGAACCTGCCCACCCTGACTGGCGGCGCGGGCGTCCACCCCTCAACGGCAACACGCCGTCATCCGCCTCACCTAGCTGGTGCCTTCCTGAGGAGGACAGTTCAACTCCCCACGCTGTGAAAAACATCATATGGACATCACCAGGGCTCATAGTGTTCCCCAAGGGATCCCTCGTCAGGCCGTAAAACAGAACAAGGAACACGAACAAGAGAAGACCTGAGGTGATGGTTTTGGTGTGCAGAGGCTTCCTAAAAAACCAGGAAAACAGTCACAAGCGTAGCAGTCTCATTTAGAAAGTAACATTGGTAAGGGACACAGTACGTACCTACCACTTGCTTAACCTTTGACGAGGCTCTGTTGTGACTCTGTTTTTCTTGGTTAGGAAGGCCCTGCACATCAGCCATTACCTCAGGTCTTCTCAATGTGGCTAAATCAGCGAGAACAGAGCCCAGTACTATTCACCTGGAATATCAATTTCGCACAAAATAACTCTAATTATTCATCGCCGTAGTTTTCCCTTCGTAGGTCTCTCGCGGCGACCCGCTTATCCCACAATGCTACCGATGTAAACGAACCGTGCTTATTATGTCGGGGGCCCTTTATAACCTACTTGGTCGAAGAAACAGAACTATTTCGCATTCTATATTCTTCGTTTTTCCAAAGCATTGCTTATTGTCTTTTGACAAGCGTTTGCCAGACGCAGCAGTACTGTCTTAGAAATCAGTGTGAACATCGCCCTCATTAAACATGCTACATATTACATGTAACAAAATATCTTAAGCTTTGTAATCGAGCGAGCAATTTGCATTAATTGCTATTATAGAACGTTCCACTCGTAATGCACGTCATCCATACTTAGTAAACAACCGAAGACGATATTTTTTGGTATTCAGTGTCGTGCATCATATTTTATCGCGAAATGATTTATGAAAATATTAGTCCGCGAGCCAAAACCAGTAGACACAACCTTGAGTTAACTGCCGCGACCACTGCATTTCTGGAGTTCAGTTCTTGGAAGATTCGTACCTTGTTTCGTTGGCGTACGTGTTGTGTGATACCATAGTGATATCGAATGTTATCAAACAGCTAGCCATCATCTGGCATACCGAATAAGCGAATCCACAACATTGTGTCGAACATGTTTCAGAAACAAAAGATTTGGGGCCAAATTATCCAGTCTTCATTCTGGTAATATTGTGAATGCAAAGATCTGTAGGCCCACCTGTAGCAGTTATGGGTGGTTCGATTAAAATTCCTGCCCTAGTGCCGAGTCTGTGTTTGGAAATTGTGGGAACTAGGTGACTATGCATTATCAACGCCTACATCATGAAATGAAGCACGTTCAGTTCGTCCAACCGAAGACTGCTCTATACTGGACTTGCTACTGCGTGCCCCGACGCCAACCGCCCATGACCACGTGAAGGCCAGTTTTGCGATTCCTGCCCATTTGCGAACATCACCCCTTTCCCTTCCTGTGGTTTATCAGTATAACTTGATAATACTGTTTATCTTGTAAATGTTTGTCTATATATATACCAAATAAAAATCACTGTAAAAATACACTAGAAATAGCATTATGAGAGTGAAGAAATTGCATGACTCTGAAACCTCTTCCCCTTAACAATATTGTGAGTCAACTTTTAGATTACCATATATAAGAACTAGAAAATAAGGAGCTCAGGCCGCGATGCCATACACGGTGGTTAGTTCCGTCACTACACTACGCTAATCCACCTTTCATCCCCATCCATGAACACTATCCGTTTCCTCTTATAAAAGCTCCCTAATACTCCGCACTAACTACCTGTCTACTGAGACCATTCCCATTCATTCACCACCCAGTTTGTGAACCAGTTGTTTTCCCTATTTTCCTTTTCTAATCTCCTACTTTTTCGCTTGAATCCCGTTACTTCTTGTTCTAACCTGGTTCAAAGCCGGAAGACTTTTTTCCTACCTCTCCTTTATAAATCCCTTTATCCAATTCAACGTCTATCAGATCGCCCATTACTCTGCGTCATCTCGAGTGAGTGTATTTTACTAACTTCATATCTCTCATAACTAAAGTTCGCATCCCTTGTACTCATTTTGGTGATCCCTTCTCTGACTGTTTCCTAACACACTATAATCCATCCTGTAATATTGGAGCCCAAAACTGAACCGCATAGGTCTAGTGGGCCTGACTCAGAGCCAATAAATCTTTATAAGAATTTCGCACTTTACTTTTAACACTTTCCTGGTAATGAATCCTAATACTCTATTAGCTCTATTTCTGGCCTCATACATTGTTTCCTAGTTCCGGTAGAGCGTCTGGGCTCCCTCACTCCAGATTTTTTTCACTTCTGATTTTTCAAGCGATTGACCTTGCTTATGTGTATCTTATTACCAGGGTTTATTTCTACCCAACATTCATAGCCATAGAATCGGATTATCATTAGCTTTCCATTGATCTATTTAGTTTTCTGATAATGATTACCACCATGCATAAATTAGCCTTTAACTAAAAAAATTACATAATCATCGATCGCAAGTAAAAAAGTGGTCCATGAATGCAGTAGGCTATGGCTTATCAGTATGAATGTACACTGTTCTCTACGTAAATTATTGTTCTATAATATTATCAAAATAAAAACTGTAAAATACACTACAGAACTTCATTATGGACTGAAGAAATATGCTTCAATTAAACTCATCGCCATTTAATATTTTGCGTGAACTTTTTACATGCAAACATATCAATAGAAGCGGAATTGTATTAGCTTTCCATTGAGATATTTCGTTTTCTGATAATATTAAGAACCAGGCATAAATTAGCGTTACTAAATGTAACATCCTCAATCGGTAATTTTTCCCGATTGATGAGGTTATTTATTTAGTTACGCTAATAGTTAACAGTAGTCTTTGGTCCAACCTATATTCTGTTTTATCCTGTTACTACCCTATCTGATTTTTGTTATGTTGTGCCGTTACCATCCAATACGTTTTTTGGCAACTTTGCCGTCATTTTCGTTGCTTAAGGGATATTTGATTTATTATGAAAACACAAAAAAATTTAAAAAAATTTTTTTTTTTTTTTTTGTATGAGTTCTATTGAGTGGGATGATATTAAACTGGCGTCACTTTTACGCTTATTCATTCCCAAATGCCGATAAACGTTTATTATTTTTAAAAGCCGCGGTCACACGAGCACTTTTTGCCGGCAATGTTCAGCCAGCAAGACAAAATCCGCTCAAACTCCTGCTAAAATTGTCAACTTTCAGGCAATACACTGCTCGTGTTTGTTGGCTGAATATTAGCAGTTTTGGCTTAAATTCCAACCGTGAACAACGAATATGTATCAACGTTCATTTTTCTGTGGGGGCCCCACGCCTAATTCAAAATACAGAAGCGAAATTACTAACTTTGTGGCAAGAACCGCTTTCAGAACGGAGGGCGGATTGTGTGAAGTCTTGTTGTTTTTTAGTAACTTTCGGAGGATAAATACGCTTAGGAGTTTCGCGTGAGTCAGTTGGATGTCTTCCCTACTTTTTTTGTTGCTGTCTACCATTTATTAGGGATACTGGACTGGACTCTACCGCTGCTGATTCACGGCTCCATAGCAGTATATACATGAGTCCCTTCCATAATTCAAAACCCTACTTGTGACCAGTTTTCTCCCTATTTTCCATTTTTCCAAAGACGCTTCTTCTGATACGGCCTTGCTTCCCGCGCTCGATTTAAAACGAGACACCAAATTGGCGTCAAAACTCTACTAGCTTCTGGAAAGTCCCGGTGTAGACCAGACGTAAGAAATCGGCTTCGGGCCGAATATTGCCGGCTAAATATACTAAAAAAAGCTGTCGTGTGACCCCACGCTTAATGTAGCAGTGGATAGCCAAGACAATCAGCTACGTTGTTCCATGCATAATTCACAAACATGTATGGTTGGTTTAAAAGATAGGAACATTTTGACATTGTAAACTTTGAAGCCATTTTCTATTTTTTTTTTATTTGAGGCGCTAATCGACATCCACTGAAATAAGCGCCTCAACATTTAATCATGGCAATCCTTATATGCAATCTGGGCATGGGAGGTTGCGCATTTTTGTACCCTAAGGTTGTATTATGTGTACATATTCACGATAACATTGTGATCTGTGGAAGGGAGTAGTACCTTGATTCCTACAAGATGGCGTGTAATGAAGAGCCCAGTGGGCCATCTGACCCAATAGGGTCATTGTGAGGGCAAGACTAAATGGACCCTACCCATAATACGTCCACTTTTTTTTGTTTACATCGGTGCTTGTGGGGATGGCGGGGGTCGCCGCGGGTAGACCACGAAGGGAAAACTACGGCCGATGGAATGATTTAGAGTATTTTCGCGAATTGATAGTCCAGGTGCTGTATTACTGATGCTCTGTTTCTCGCTGCTAACACTATAAGAAGACCTGGGTTAATGGCCTGATCAGAGCCTCGTCAAAAGTTAAGCACTGATAGTTAAGTCATGTGTCCCCTACCACTTGCATTACTTCTTAATGAACTGCTGTGACTGTTTTGCCTGTTAGACGCCTATTGCACATCACCATCAGTCTTGCACTCAGGTCTGTCTCTATGTTTCAGCGAGCACGGGGGGGAAATATGCACCTGGAATATCAATTTCGTCCAAAACTTTCGAAATTTTTTCATCGTCGTAAGTCTTCTCTTTGAAGGGCTGTACTACATATTCATTCATGGTTTGATAGTATTAAAAATCTTATTATTGAGTTCCTTTGTTTGTCTTTTCCTCATAATAAGTATGTTCATCATGGTTTAAGTGTTACTTGACGAGCCAATGATACTCTTTGAAGTCTATACCAACATCACCAACCTTTGCTTTGATTGATCTTATTATCACTCCATAAACGTTGCATAAACAACGGTGACATTACCTCGCCTTGCCTCATGGTAAGTACACTGGTACTGTCGTATACTGATATTGTTTTCCCCTATACTCAAATCGGGACAAACCTCGCTGAGGTAATGGTTTCGGGTTATTTTGCTTTGATTTATCTTATTACCCATCCATAAACAAGTTGCATAAACCACTGTGACATTACCCATCCATTGCCACTTAAAAATTCAAACTACTACACAAAACTATGCCTACAGCTCCACACCACGTGTCCCCGCCCACTATGAGCGTCGCAGGACAAATTGGAGCTTTGCCCCGTGAAGGGTCCTCGCCTGTCCCTACGCAGGTTTCCCACCCTTGGTACTTTCCTTTACTAGCCCGCTGAACCAACCACTCCCTTGTGTATACGCCAGTGACTATAAGGAGGGTTTCGACTTTGTACCTCACCAGGGACGCTAAGAGCGACATCATGAATCTGCAACCACGTTGAGCTACGCTGTTTACCGTCAGCTCAAACAATGACCTCCTGGGCAGCCACTACAACCCTGTGGCGAGCGCCTCGTTCACGATGAATCTGACACAGTGTTACGTTCAGCTAAATCAGTTACTAGACTAGCTGTTTAACAACGGAGCACTGGGATAAATCCCCTCACTGTGGCTGCGCAGGTCCCCGATAAACGTTGAAAGGGAAAGTGGTGAACTCCCTTCAGCAGTGTAGATCAGCTCAGCAACCCGAGCCCCGAGGGGGAGCGTTACACTTTTTGTGCGGGTTGATTTATGAGCCGAGAGCAGAGAGCCTTCCACGAGGGCTGCCGGCAAAATTTTGGGCTGCGGGCAGTGCCGCACGCAGCGGGAGCGCTGGGGCCCAGTTGGTACCAGGGGGGCGGGCCGGTGGCGAAAAATTTTTATTTTTTAGGGGTGTTATAGGTGGTGAGTAAACCCACTTTTTGTTGGGGGAATCAAGATTACAAAGATGCAAGCAGGTCTTTCTACAGGGGTGAGTCAGGAGGCAGCGCGATGAGCATAGGCTTTTTTTTCGTTAACAATTTAATTTGAAGTCAGAAAAAAAATATTCCTTTTAGGTCTAGATATGTTACAAGGGGGACGTATCTATACCAACAAACAGGAAAAACGTTGGGAAACAGGAACCGTGTTACAAAAGTGGTACGATGTAAATGCTGAGCACTAAAAGGGGTTGAAAGAAAAAAAAAGTGAGAAAAGTTCATGCGCACTTTTTTTATCCCTTATTTTCGATAATTTATATTATTGTTTCAGATTTCTTAATATGATGCAGAATATTCTCAGAAAAACGATGGGGTATAGTTTTTTTTCTTTAAAATCAAATGGTGGTGTCGGAAAAAAGTTGGGAAAAGGTTTGATAAGGCAGATGGTCGCCGCGCTAGGCTGCGGGCGCCCCCTATCACAATACAGGGGATCGGGACGCTCTTAGGTATATAACTTGTGGGAGCTTTTATTCACATTATTAGTAATAAGACGAGAATGTATACTTTAAAAAAAACAGTGAAGGGGGAAAAAAATTAAAAATAAAACGGAAAAAGTTAAAAACCACCCCGAGTTTTTACGGCCGAATAAAAGATTAGAAAAAGACTACGACTTATTATTTGTTGTTTTTCTCCACGCCTTGATTTGGGCTTTGCAGGGACACGCATGTTTGCTGGTACTAAGATAGGCAGCATTTTTAATTTAATCAGTCTATTAAACGGTTTTGCAGGTTTGACTTCAGAACTAAGAACATATGAAAATAAGGAAGCACAAGAGGTCGGAACCTAAACGTGGTAGTTAAAACTACCACATTTCCCTTTTACCCTATTCATGAAATTTTCTAACCCCCTTTTAAAACTTCCCAGGACTCCACACTAACTATTGACGAGGTCGGGTTCCAATCATTTACCCCCCATTTTTGTGAACCAATTTTTCCCTATTTTTAAATTATTTTTTCTTCCCTTTTTAATAACATAAGTTAAACGGGTGGGTATCGTGGCAGATGTCATTTAAATGACAAGTGTGGGGTGTTTTAAAGTTTGGGGTTAAAGAAAATTTGGTAATAGTGGGCCAATGTATCGCTGGCAAAATCAGAACGGGAGAAAAAATTTGGGGCGTGCGGGTAAGCTAAATCCGTCCTAGGAAAAAATGTATTTAGGCCAAATCGAGATGATATGGTTTAGGATCCATTTAACAAGGAGTGTTAAAAGTAAAGGGCAGGTTACTAAAGCTTAACTCTAAGCCCCCCCCTCCCAGGGTAAAAATGATCCCCGTATTCAAGTATATTGTTAGCCCGACCGACTAAGGGGGCTAAAAAAATTTCAGTTTATCGTAACTTCGAAGGAGAATATTTTGCATTTGTTTTAAATACCAGGGCAATAAAGGGGATTTATAAAATTTTTAAGTGGTTAAAGGAAAACCATAAAGGAATGAGGAAAAAAGTTTTACCTATAACTGAACCCAAAATAGGTTCAACTGGAAAAGGGGTTTAAAAAAAGGGGTTGGGAGAACCGTTTAAATGGGGGTAAAAAGATGGCAAAGGAAACCCAAAAAGAGGTGCCAATAGGAGTTTTAAAAAAAATTGGAAAATTTTTGGGGGGGGAATGAAAGGGGGTTGGTGGTGTTAAAATTTAACGAACACTCGGGTAGGTCCCCAGTTTGTATCTTCCCATTTTCCTAGTTTTCTTTTCCCGTTTTGAACTTCCGGGATTTAATTTTCAGTTCATTATTTTTACATTTTTTTCTCCCCCATCTTTTTATAAATTCATTTTCCCGGGCCCCTTTAAAAATTGGGTGAAATAAAATCCCCGATTAATTTTGCTAAGGATCCCCGCTCCCCCTGTTTGTATAGGACGCCCGCAGTAGGCCGACCCTGGTTTTTTAAATTATAAAGTTTTTTTACCCAACATTTGTATTGAAAAAAAATAGGGGCCCAGGGCCCCGGAAAATCCCCCATATTTAGATAAATCGCAACCAAAAAATTTAAAATTTAACGAAAAGCGGCAAATGTCGATCAAAAATTTTCCAACTCCTTTTGGGGGACATTTATTTTACTATTAAAAAAACACCCCTAACTACCACTTTGCCGAATGGTTCTAGGAAAGCCCAGGGCACTATCTAACATTTCTTAACCCGGGAAATTTACCACCTTTTCGAAAAATTACATTTGGGTCGAGGACTGTGACAAAATGCAAATTTT
>JACEEZ010023320.1:0-48906 GCA_016584305.1 Chionoecetes opilio
AGAATTCCAATGATGTAAACAAGCACAATCTCCAACACATGCATTCTTCGAAACATTAACACTATAGAACATGCACACTGGACTTGCGTATTGACACACACTTGGAAGGTGAGGCCACGAGGAAGACTGGCATTGTTGTAGCCCTGTGGCCGGCGCCATCTGCCGAGCCCCCGTTTACTTCTAACAATTAATGTATACGGGAATGAACAGAGGAGTGAAGGAAAGAAGGAAATATATAGGGAGGGAAGAAAGAAAAATGCAAGGAATTGAATTAACCCCTTGAGGCCCAGAACGTAATTGCCATTGTAAATTGGCTACCATATACGATTTTTAGTGAACATAAGCAATATTTTACACAGCGCGCCAAAGCATTGTTCGCGACATCATAACACAGCGCTTCCATACGGGAATTCAGAAAATGTACTCTATGGCAGCCTACTGACTTCCGAGAGAGATATCTTACATATGGCAGCTTGTTTAAGGCATGGGCAGTCCATCAAGACCGTTGAGGAATGTTCAGTATGCCACTTGTCAATTATAAACGAAGCATTTAAAAAAGTATCGCCTTCCTTCCCGCGAGTAATTTGAACAGACGCGCATTGGTATAGCTATCATTATTTGCATAATGAGTGGCAAGAAAGACCTAACAAAGGAGCAATTAAAGTTATTGTATCTCTAACACAAGGCAGAGAGGCCAGTGGAAGAAATATCAAGGATTGTGGATGTTACGAAGAGATGTGTGCATAAGTGGTGGAGAGTTTCGGGGGTGGCACGGCGGGGTAGCGACAGCCGCGACACCAGAACATTAAGTGGCCAGGGCGAGGATGTAAAGTCATATCGCAATTTTTTCTTGCTCTTAATTGAGGATGGGCATCCACTTGACGTTTCATGACATTTAGGGTGCTTGCTGAGGTTTTACATCCTCGCCCTGGCCACTTATAATGTTCTGGTGTCGCGGCTGTCGCTACCCCCGCCGTGCCACCCCGAAACTCTCCACCCACTTATGCACACATCTCTTCGTAACATCCACAATCCTTGATATTTCTTCCACTGGCCTCTCTGCCTTGTGTAGAGATACAATAACTTTAATTTGCTCCTTTGTTAGGTCTTTCTTGCCACTCATTATGCAATAATGATAGCTATACCAATGCGCGTCTGTTTCAATTACTCGCGGGAAGGAAGGCGATACTTTTTTAAATGCTTCGTTTATAATTGACAAGTGGCATCTGAACATTCCTCAACGGTCTTGATGGACTGCCCATGCCTTAAACAAGCTGCCATATGTAAGATATCTCTCTTGGAAGTCAGTAGGCTGCCATAGAGTTACATTTTCTGAATTCCCGGTATGGAAGCGCTGTGTTATGATGTCGCGAACAATGCTTTGGGGGCGCTGTGTATAGATATGACCTGTTTAGTATCCTTGTCGTGAACTGATTTGGTATATTAAGCTACTTTTTGTGATTTTAAATGGCTAACAGCATGCAATTTTATATATAAATGGAAAATCTGGGCGTGAAGGGGTGAATAAAGAGGAGACAAAGCTGCTTGCCTGTACTGTACCGAGTATTGTGCCACAGGTTGTCAGTGGGAAGGTGTGTGTAGATTTGTAGTGAGGCCGTGACAGTGACACACAGCTCAACATTTTCAAACCTTTATTTTTTATTCCAAACATATACAACATCCCTGTCTCGGCAGCCTTGTCATATCACGACTAGTAGTCTGTTGCTGCAACTATTAAAAATTTCTTAAAACTGTTTCATTTGATATTATTACACTCTGAACCTGTTCCATAAAATCCAAAATATTTCTATATCTTTCTGAGTACGTTACGTCAACACTCGGGGGACATACTGTTTATACTATAAGTATGGCGTCCACTTTACAATGTCTAAGCCCTCAGCTTATAGAGATACTCTCAGTTACTTACTTTTGTATAAGCCCACAGTGTCTGAAATGCAGTGGGGAGCTGCTCCATGCTCTTGCCCTACAAGGGAGGGATGTTTCAGCACCAAAAGGGCCCGTGGGGCCCTAAGGCTAATGGCAGGTATTGAGACCCATGATGAAGGTCAAAGACTGTTTCTGTTAGTAGTTAAGTCTTGTTCGAGGATGTGGCGTAGCCTGCAACTCAAATCTATAACTGTCTTGATATTGGCAATGGATAAACCCTCACGCCGCACATTGTCATCTTCCTCTTCCTCTCCAGTGCTGTTCCTGCACCTGCCACATCATCCTCTTCCATTATATTGTCAGTAGTCACTGCGGGGGGCTGAATCATTTCCCTAATATCCTCACCCTTTGGGTCAGCAAATCCACCCCGGGGGATTTGCCGTGCCTCTGCCCCGCGCGCTTCTATCTGTGTCTTGAGTGACTGTGGGTTACTAGGCACTGCCACCTGGGTCCTCAGGCAAACCCTCCAAAATGTTATGCCAACATGATTGATAGTGGCTTGTTTCCAGCAGTCTACCATTGAGTCAACTGCCTGTTTTACGTTGTACGATTTCCAATAACAAATCATTTTATGTTCTGCCTCAGTATCACCTTGAAACCATATCCTCTTCCTCACATTCGCTGTCCACTAACTGCTGACGACGTCTCTCATACTGTTAGCTGTTACGTTAACTATTTAAAAAAAAAAAAATGGCATAGTACGTCTGCATGGTTTTATGAATGGCTTGCAATTTGAGGGTAAAACAACGACTCTGTATACAGGGAAGTCCCGTTATACGAGCATTCGGTATAAACGAAAAATCAATTATACGAGCTGAGTAAATTGGGGTCTATTTTTCAATATACGAGATTGAAAATCCAATGCTACGACATTCAAACTGGGGTGAGAAAAATTACCATGTTCAAAATGCGCGCCCTACCACGTATGCATCTGGGCTGTATTTTGATGTTGTGGGTGGCCCCAAGCTTGGGGCCGCACACCCTGGCTAATTACCCCTAAAGGTCAAGCCAACACCTGGCGTGGACCTGACTCGCTCGTGACCCAAATTCCTCCCGCACCTCCGTTGCTGGGTTCCCGCCCTGGCTTCCTAGACCAGCTTCTGGCATTTTACCTACCTACCACCACAGTGGGGGAACACAGGGAGAGGAGGAGTGGTGTTTTCCTCTCACTGTAGTGGTTGGTAGGTAACTGACTAAATACAGGGCTCCCGGGCTGGACAAGGGGGATTTTGGTTGACCCCAGTCAGGTCACCCCCCAAACAGGCGTGACCTGAAGGGTAATTAGCCAGGTGTGCAGCCTGACCTTTAGGGGTAATTACCAGGTGTGTGGCCCCAACCTTGGGACCCGCTACAGTTTATTTTAGCTTGAAAACATGTCTTTGATGGGGTCCTGGAAACAAACCCTTTTTTTACCATTAGTTTATGTATTTCGCTATAAAGAATTTCGCTTTACAGTATGCCAGGTGGAACCTAACTGCTCGTATCTTCGGGACTTCCCCTGTACCTCCTATACATTTTGGCAACCTAGCTCGTGGCTACAAAGTCCCCGAGTGTCCTTGACAGCCTGGAAACACCTGGGGAACCTGACCTGACCTCACTGCCCTTTACCTGGAATGTCCTGATGGTAGTTATTTATAGAACAAGGACGCCTAGCTTACGCCTTTGTGTGTGTGTGTGTGTATGTTTGTGTGAACGTTGATTAAAGAAAAAGTGAGTGCATTATAACATAAAAGCCCGAGGCAGCTGCAGCACCCGTCCTCACTCACAGACATCCTGTGCCACCACCACAGACATCCTGTGCCACCACCACAGACATCCTGTTTCCACCACCACAGACATCCTGTTCCACCACCACAGACATCCTGTTCCACCACCACAGACATCCTGTTCCAACCCCCCCCACAGACATCCTGTGCCACCACCACAGACATCCTGTTCCACCACCACAGACATCCTTTGCCACCACCACAGACATCCTGTGCCACCACCACAGACATCCTGTGCCACCACCACAGACATCCTGTTCCACCACCACAGACATCCTGTTCCACCACCACAGACATCCTGTGCCACCACCACAGGACTCCTGTGCCACCACCACAGACATCCTGTTCCACCCCCACGACATCCTGTTCCACCACCACAGACATCCTGTGCCACCACCACAGACATCCTGTGCCACCACCACAGACATCCTTTTGCCACCACCACAGACATCCTGTTCCACCCACCACAGACATCCTGTTCCACCACCACAGACATCCTGTTCCACCACCACAGACATCCTGTTCCACCACCACAGACATCCTGTGCCACCACCACAGACATCCTGTTTTCCCCCCCCAGACATCCTGTGCCACCACCACAGACATCCTGTGCCACCACCACAGACATCCTGTGCCCCCACCACAGACATCCTGTTCCACCACCACAGACATCCTGTTCCACCACCACAGACATCCTGTGCCACCCCCACAGACATCCGTGGCCACCACCACAGACATCCTGTTCCACCACCACAGACATCCTGTTCCACCACCACAGACATCCTGTTCCACCCCCCACAGACATCCTGTTCCACCACCACAGACTCCTGTTCCACCACCACAGACATCCTGTTCCACCACCACAAAACATCCTGTTCCACCACCACAGACATCCTGTTCCACCACCAAGACATCCTGTTTCCCCACCACAACATCCCGTTCCACCACCACAGACATCCTGTGCCACCACCACAGACATCCTTTTGCCACCACCACAGACATCCTGTTCCAAACCCCCACAGACATCCTGTTCCACCACCACAGACATCCCGTTCCACCACCACAGACATCCTGTTCCCCCACCACAACATCCTGTTCCACCACCACAGACATCCTGTTCCACCACCACAGACATCCTGTGCCACCACCACAGACATCCTGTGCCACCACCACAGACATCCTGTTCCACCACCACAGACATCCTGTTCCACCACCGCAGACATCCTGTTCCACCACCACAGACATCCTGTTCCACCACCACAAAACATCCTGTGCCACCACCACAGACTCCTGTTCCACCACCACAGACATCCTGTTCCAACCACCACAGACATCCTGTTCCACCACCACAGACATCCTGTGCCACCACCACAGACATCCTGTTCCACCACCACAGACATCCTGTTCCACCACCACGACATCCTGTTCCACCACCACAGACATCCTGTTCCACCACCACAGACATCCTGTTCCACCACCACAGACATCCTGTTTTCCCCCACCACAGACATCCTGTTCCACCACCACAGAAAATCCTGTTCCCCCACCACAGACATCCTGTTCCACCACCACAACACTCCTGTTCCACCACCACAGACATCCTGTTCCACACCCCAGACATCCTGTGCCACCACCACAGACATCCTGTTCCACCACCACAGACATCCTGTTCCACCACCACAGACATCCACCATTTCCTGGTGTGGAAAAGGCCTTTATAAACCTATAAATTTGTTCATTACTGACTACAGTAAATTTGCTTGAATTGTCCCCCGTTCGAAAATGTGGTGTTAGGTTGGTACAGTGGGCTTTCAAAGTGCTAGGATTTTACCTAGTACATCATCGTGTAGATTTCTTAATTCTGAGTATTTATCTCTAATTTCCAATGGGGATAAATACGAACTGGTGATAAATACGAGGGTGTCTCGAATCGTCCAGACACCCTCTAATCACAGGCGCCACTTTAAAACTCCTGCCTGCGCCACCACGGGCGAGGGCCAACCATCACAGCCCTCAAGTGAACCTCCAGGCCTACCATCCCACCTCTGGAGGTCACTGCCTACACGCATTATAGGGCCATATGTGAAAACAAAAAGAAAAAAAAAAAAGAAGTATGCGTGTTTAGCCGTGAAGCGCGGTAGCTTGATGCGCTATAGCCGAGGATTGTAGTACACGAGGGTCCCACATAAAACGAAAAATTTTGGGCGATAAACGAGGTCGTTTTATGTGAATTTGCTCTATGTAAACACATAACCTATGGGAAAAATTGATTTTGATCGATCGGTTCCTCCCGCCCGTACCCGTAGTCAGGGAAATGTGGTTCGTTATGGTACGGTACAAATTACGGTACGGTACGGTAATTTAAGGGCTAAAAGTACGGTTCAATATTACGGTTTTTATATATTTTTTCAAGTTCGGTACGGTACAAAAGTTCAATTTTTATTCCGTACTTATATCGAACCATTTTCGTACCCAGCAGTATGGATGGTAGGCTACCATCCATACTGTCTATCTATTTTCATGTATATCTATCTGTAAAATGACGACTTCACCCCAGCTAGGGACCAGGGAGTCAGGGACTCAAGGAGCGGGGGTTGACCCCCCCCCCTTAACACCCACGTGTTGACCTTTATTTCCAGGGAGGAATTTTCCCTCCAATTGCATTGTGTTTTACCTGGGGTCCTGGGACTCTTGGGGGTAATGATTAATAGTTCAAAAAGGCCATGTGTCTAGTTCCTATCTACCTTTAACCCTTTCACGCACGAAAAGTTTAATAAGTTTTTTCCCTCCACTGCGACATTAAATTTTGGGGGTCTCTAAGGAGCCCCGCGGAAAGGCCTGACTGTGGGGGCGAAGTTTTGTTTATGTTATCAATTTCAAACCACGATTATTCTTTTTTCCTGCCTTATATATATCGTTGGTTTTAAAGAGATTATCTGCCTTATGAAAGACAAAAAACAAGAAATGCAAAAAAATACCAAGTTTAACGACTTCGAGAAACATTGAGTAAGAGAAATAAGAAATATTACTTTCCCACCACTTCATAGCTCGAAACTTCCTGAGTCAACTTTATGGTTATATGCCAATAAAAGTGGACTTTTATGAGGTTCCAACGCTACCTTTATAATTTCATAGGCAAGTAGATTTGAGAAAATGGAGGAAAACTGAAACACAGTTGGAAGACGATGGCTAAAAAGCGGCTAACACGCGCCTGCGAGAGTGAACTGGACAAGGGCCTATCCCCTTCAAATCCTCACATGAGCGAGTTGACAATTATTTATTTTATAGGCCTACTTGGATCTTTTATGCAGAAATTTTGACGCGATTCTGATTAATACTTTATTTTGCAAAATTTTTTTTTTTTTGCCCAAAATTTCGTTCAAAAGCTAAGATGTGCAACGGGCCCGTTTGACGCGATGCGCACCGTGCGTGAAAGGGTTAATGTATAGACGTATTATATATATTTTATATATTATATATATATATATATATATAAATATAAAAAATATATTATATATATATATTATATAAATTAAAATTATAACACCTCACTTAAACCTCGTCATGGTCACTGTGAGGAAAGTGAGTGAGGGCAGGGCGTGAGTAGGTGAGGGCGTGGGGGGTTGTGTGAGTGAAGGGTGGGTGGATTCGTGAATAAGGTGAGTAAGTGAGGGGTGTGGGGGGTAAAGGGAGTGAGTGGTGGTGGAGGGGTTTGAAAATGGTGAGGCGGGATGGTTATGGATAAGAGAGTGGGGGCGTGGGTGAATGGGTGGGTAGGGGAAGATTGAGTGAGGGCGTGGCGTGGGTGGATGGGCGGTAGGGAATGAGAGTGAGCGAGATTTGACCCCATTAATTTAACACCACTGTGTGACTTCATTAGCTAGGTAGAATTTCCCGCCCAGCTGCCTGGGTGTGAAACGTGGCAAGGGGATTATCCCTCAGCCTCCTAAAGGTCAAGGAGATCAGTAAGGTGACGTGTGGCGTCGGCCGCATTACTCACATACCCCCCTGCATTTAATTAATAAATTTGTTAAAATCAGTTTTCTCAAGACCTCTTTTGCCGACCAGCTCTGTCTAATATGTAATATGTAATAATGTAAGTCTCGGGTATAGGAGGTAAATATAAAATTATATAGGATATAGAGATATACTGTAGTAAATGGGTAGAAGTTAATATGTGTTGTATGTAGTACCTGTAAAAGTATGTGTATATTAATCACAATGGAAAATAATTAGTCATTATGTCAATTATTACCTCCGCCAACGAAGTTGGAGGGGGGTTATGTTTTCACCCGATCTGTCTGTCTGTTAGTGTACAGGATTTCTCGAAAGTTACGAATAGATTTGGACCAAACTTGGTATACCAAGTCTATTTGGTATAGGGAAAAACTGATTTCATTTTTTGGATAAAATCGAATCACAACTGTTGTTTTGGGGGGTGAAATCCAATCACAACTGTTGTTTTGGAAAAACCAAAAATCCAAGTTTTTTTGGTAAAACCCAAAAACTGTTTTTTTTGGATAAACCCAACCCAAAACTGTTTTTTTGGGATGAAATCCAATCACAACGTTGTTTTGGATAAAATCCAATCAAAACTTTCCAGGGCAACAATTGAAAATCCGTTTTCCCTACCCTTTTAAATTAACGGGGTAATAAAATTTTCGGGGGGGAGGTATGCGCTTACTGAGTCCCCCCCCCCCCCCTATTTTTTATTTTTTGATTCAAATTTTTTTTGTTTATAAAAGTAAATTTTTTTTGGTACAAAAAAATAGTTCAAATTAGGGTATGGAAATTAATCGACTATACGGTACGATACAAATTTCAGGTAGGGAAAGGGAATTAGGGTACTGTATTTACTGAGGTCGAATTACGAAAAATATTACCGTACCGTCCGTACTACATCCCCCTGCCCGTAGTACTTTTACTTTTTCCCACCCAGCTACCGAACATGGTATTTTTTACACTGGGAAAAATTCCCTAACAATTGGGATGTGGTTTCTGTTCACCTTATTGGATTCTAGAAACATTTTTTGGGGACTAAAACTTTTGAGATATTGACATTTTTTCAAAAGGGGCAGAAAAATTTTTTGTTTACTGGGGCGTGCTTCCACTCTTCTTCCTCTTTGACCTGCTCGCCTCTTTTCTTCCCTTCCGCGGACATTTTTAATGCAGATTTGGCTTAGTTAGGGGGTTTTCAAGCGGGGGATTATTTAAATTTTCTGACTCAAAAGCAATTTCCAAAAACCGGCTTAACTCTCGTTTTTGGGTCCTTCCAGAATGGGGGGGGGGCCCCCCCAGTTGTGAGGGGGCCCCCCAAGCTGTAACTTGTAACACCAACGACCCCCCAAAACCATAATGACGAGTGTACTTTTAATGGGGAAACCATCAATAAATTACGATACTGCATATTGTAATGGATCACAACATAATCCTTCACAAAAAGTTTTTTTTTTGGTAATAATGGATGATATTTTTGCGGGGGCCTACTTTCCTTGCTCTCACCCCCTTGCCACAGCTTGCGCCGCTGGAAGCCGGTTACAAAAGTGCCTCGAGTTAACAGAAAAAAGCAAACTGCTGCAAGCCTTCTTATGGCGGCCTGCTCCGTTCTGTACGATTTCGGGTCTCTATAGAGAAATCCTCGGATTTGCCCCACTTTGATGGCAAAAATCGTTCTATATGATCAAATTCTTTTCCCAACAAAAATTTGGAATTTTATTTATTAAATTATTATTTTATTCTTTTATAATTATTTTAGGGCGTTTTGCTTTATAGGGGAAACCTTTATGCAAACACCTTTATGCGGATCCTATGTCTTTTTGGGGATGCGTGATAGCCGTAAAGCGCATAGCCAATGCGCGAAACCGAGGTTTATGTAATACCCCCCCGATTTTGCGCTTGCTTTCTTTGAGCATAGCGCCAAACTCTGATATGAAAACTGTAAAAATGCTTTTTTAGTCCGTTTTTTTTTTTGTGTGTGGGTGGTGTGTGTGTGTGTGGTGTGTGTGTGTGTGTGTGTGTGTGTGTGTGTGTGCGGCGTGCGTCGTGCGTGCCTACGCGCCATTAGGCAGGGATCTCCAGGGGTGGGATGGTGGCCCTGGGGTTAACTTGGGGGCTGTTACCACCGTTTTTTACAGCTTATAAGACTATTTTTTCCCCCAAACAAATACCCTAAAAATGCCCCAACCCTGCCACCCGCGTGAATGGGTACCGGGGTATACCCTAGGGTTTGTGCCCCGCCTCCCGGGGTGGGGGCTTCGGCCAACTACGTAAAAAAGGGGAGGGGGAGAGGATCTTGATTTGAGTGATTGGGAGTCACCCAGCGGATGCGTTTTGGTCGGGAAGAGTGAGCCGACACAATCTTTCAGTGTGGTTGTGTGACAGTGTTATCGAAAATAACACTGTCAAAATCCCTTTCCTCTCTTCTCTCCTGTCTCCTCCATCCCCAGAAACCACAGTACCAACAACGTCTGGTTAATCACTTAAAAAGGGAGTATTTTGTGGTAAAAAATAAGGTAAGGTGCTACTTATTTCGAGGTTTTCCCTATCTTATGCACACCGGCTTTTCCTGTAGAGAAAAAACACAAACAAAAGAAAAAAAAAGCAAACTCATACAGCAAAGAAAAATCTATCTGAGGGGAAAGGAAACAGTTCCCCGTACGTTTTTAGGGGAAAGGGGGGTAGGGGAGTTTGGGGGGTTAAATATTTGGGTAAAAAGAAGAGAACTCGAGGGTGGCTTAAAATGACCACGGGCGATCTAACAAAAAAGGGCCAGAAAAAAAATCTTCATCTTCTTCCCATTTCATCCTTTTTCCCCTGTTTCCCTTTTTTTCCCTCCTGCACCATTGAGTGCCTAAGAACACCCACACGCCCCATTAATCTCCCTTTCGATTGCTGTGCATCGGAGGACACGGGTGGGGGCAGGGCCTTAATCACGGGCCGCACTATAGAAATTCGTCTCGCCACCAGGGGCTGGGGCCAAACCTCACACCCCTCATTTAACCTCCAGGCCAAACCACCCCACCCCTGGAGGTCCTGCCAAGGGCCTGTGGGGGACACACACACCACCCCCGAAAATGATAGACAGGGGGATGAACTTACATGAGTTTATTCGCTGATGTGCTAAATTACTAAGAAAAGTAAAAAGTAAAGGGGCTGTGGGGATTTAAAAAAGGACTAGATAAGTTTTTTCAGATGGAGTAAACTAGGGGAAAGGGGATTTTAAATGCTAAAAAAGTGTAAAGTGATGGAAATGGGGATGCAAAAAAAAGGGCAGAGAGGAAAAATATTCGATGGGAAGATGGGTAAACAAAAAAGGTCGAAAAAGATCTGGGGGTTGGATTAAGGAATTTGTCACCTGAAACATATAAACAAAATCACAGGGGATACAAACAGTTGCTGGGAATATAAAATGGCATTCAAATATCTGGGTGAAGAATGATTAAGAATGATAACTCTTTGATTCACCAAAGGTTTAATATGGCAGTGATTTGGTCCCACATAAAAAGAAGATATAAAAAAGATTGGGAAACAAAGGCACCACAAAAATGGCTCCAAGCCTTTGAGATTTACCATATGAAAAAACTTTTAAGACTAAAAAATCCCAACCTTGAGAAAAGAAGAGAAAAGGGGGTTTATAGCATGTATAGAGCATCAATGGGTCTGGAAAAAATTGATAGAAAGATCTGTTTTTGTGGGACACAGAAGTACAAAGGTCTGAGAAAAATTGAAAGGACAACATGCAAAGGGTATAAAAAAAAACGCTTTCCCCTAAGAAGCTAGAAGCCGGAACAACCTTATGCAAAGTGTTATGCAAGAAGTTTCAGGGCTTCAAAACAAGCGGATAATAGTAAATTTGGGGACGGGACAGTACCACATAGCTCTTTTCCTGTATGTTACAAATAGGGAAATACACACCAAAAAAAAAAAAAAAAAAAAAAAAACTTTCAAACACGCGAATCTCGGGGACTAAACGCAAAATCGGGATGGGGAAAAAATTTGGACTCACGCGAACTCAGGATCGCGAAACTCGCATAGCGTGAACCGGGAGGGGATGTAGTAAAATTTACCTTCCTTCAGTGCCCGAGGGAGTGACCTCCAGGGGTGGGATGGGGCCCTGAGGCTCACTTGAGGGCTGCGATGGTTGGCCTTCCCTGTGGTGGCGCAGGCAGGGTTTTTATATGACCCTTGTTAAGGCTCATGCCCCCCCCCCGTGTCCTCCGATGCACTCGCAATAGAAAAGGGAGAGTTGAGGGCGGCATGTGGGGGTTCTTAGGCCACTCGAGGGCAGAAAGGTTTTAAGTGGGTTTTGGTTCTCATCGGAACAAACTCGAGTCACCGAGAACGTACCGGAACCTAACCACTCTGCTAAAACCCCCAACCCCAAAAAATGCCCCCCAAATTGATTTTAACTCTTGACTAAAACCCCTCTTCTTTTATTTCATGTTGTTATATTAACAGTGTGGTTATAAGACCGCCATATCCCTTTATCTTTACGTGTAGTCACCCGCTGATCTGTCACTGATGTCGGGGGGGAATTGCTTGCCTAGCAATCGCTCCCATTCAGGGCCCCTAAACTCTTCTGGGCCCCCTCGCTCTAGCTCCTCCCATTCTTGCTCCCAGGGGGGCCACAGCTTTTTTTGCTCCCCCCAACCAATCATCCTAACACCCTTTGTATTTTCTTATAGAGTCTATCTATACTCCCTCTCCCAATTGCAAATCTCATTTGAAAAAACTTCTATGCTAAAGAAAAAAAAAGGTTTTGCTGATGTTGAAAAGAAAAAATTTTTTTTTTGGAAAAAATGAAAAAAAAAATAGTCTTTAAAATAGAGGTGCGTCTTATAGAAAGTGTGTCTTATACCCCAAAAAAATCAGCACTTATTTATATACAATTATTTTGGCAAAAGATATTACGGTATTTTTGTGGTCTGGTTTTTTCCCAGAAATTCTTTTCTTTATATTTTGTAAAAATTTTAATGATCGGTGCATGTTCAGGGGTAAAGGCTGATTCACACTGGCGTTTTTTCGGCATTTTTATCTGACGAGAAGTTCGGTCTCTTGAAGACCGAGCGATCGTGTGTGATTTTTTGTTGAAAACCTATTGATCATGACACCCTAATTGATCATGACACCAGCCCCAGACCCAGACCCAGACCCCTTCTCGTCAGATAAAAATGCCGAAAAAACGCCAGTGTGAATCAGCCTTTAGAGAACTGAATGACATGAACTCTCTGTGTAAGTATGTTATGATTGAACTTCAGGAAGGTTTAGATAATTGGTGAACTTAATGATGATTGGTTTAAGGGAGAGGCTGATGGGTTGGAATATGAAAGAGAATCTCCCAGAAAGTGTTTTTGTTACTACGTAGTACTACAGGTTGAAGTTCCCAAACTCTGCATCCCAAGACTCGGCAACACCCAAAACTCGGCTATGGTTCCGGATTTTCCAAACACGGCAGAACACCCAAAACTTGGTGCGTAGTTGCCGGGTCGGCCGCTAGGTGCCACCACACTAGGCCGCTTGGTTTCTCCCGCCGATTTGTTTGTTGTTATTGTTCAGTGGTGTTGTGACTGTAGAGTTGTGTACACTGTTATTTTGTGTACTTCTACAGGTCTGTTATTGGTATTATGGCTCCCAAACGCCCAGGAACACCTACTTGGTGGAAGTGAAAAAAAAAGGAAGAACAATGTGTTAACTATTTCTGAGAAAATGACTTTTTTCATGTGATTTTCATGCTTTTTTTCCCCTTAATATATCTACGTTCTAAGAGTCGGAAAATTCCATTACTCGGCTGGGCGCTGGTCCCGAGGTTGCGATTTTGGGGAACTTCAACCTGTATTTTACTAGTTTTGGTCATTGTACAACATGGGCAGAAAATGAATGTGAAAATGTGTCAAGGATCAGATCAGGTCACAAAGCCTCACTCCCTTCAGTGTTTGTGGAGGGTTGAGGAGTGTACTGATGGGTGATGGGCGTGCAGATCAGGCTTTGGAAGTGCATTATATGTAAAGCCGGGGTTGTTTGGGGGGGATTTCTCTCCTATCTCTTCTTTATCTTCTTAACTTATTGTTGTGATGGTATTCTGAAGGAGATTCCTGAAGGGGCAGTTTTTGGTCAAGGGGGAGATTTGAATGCCCTTTTTGACAGAAGCTGCATGGGGCCATTGATGGAGCCAGTAATGCTACCATGGGAAGAGTGACTCAGGACCGACAGTGGCTTTACATTGCCCTGGGCCACAGATACCTTCTGAAATCTCATCAGTTCAGTGTCCTTCCAACAGACAAATGACTAGGCTGGAAGAGAGGGGCTGAAAAGGCCCCCAAGGAAGAGAGGGTTGAAAAGGTCCCCAAGGAAGAGAGGGGATGAAAAGGTCCCCAAGGAAGAGAGGGGTTGAAAAGGTCCCCAAGGAAGAGAGGGGTTGAAAAGGTCCCCAAGGAAGAGAGGGGCTGAAAAGGTCCCCAAGGAAGAGAGGGGCTGAAAAGGTCCCCAAGGAAGAGAGGGGTTGAAAAGGTCCCCAAGGAAGAGAGGGGCTGAAAAGGTCCCCAAGGAAGAGAGGGGTTGGAAAGGTCCCCAAGGAAGAGAGGGGTGAAAGGTCCCCAAGGAAGAGAGGGGTTGAAAAGGTCCCCAAGGAAGAGAGGGGTAATCATAATTCAGAAATAAATAATTTCCTTTTTCTTATGTCCGGGGTGGGGAATTAAACCCGCACCATCACCAGATTTTGCACCTCAAATCAAACCACGGGCGCTTTAGACCACTGACCGAGGAGGGATATCCCACTTGGCTAAACGGTTTGGTGATTTTATGCATTACATAAGGATTGCAGATTAAAAAAGGAGGAAGTATAGTGAGATGGCAAGGACTCCTAGGAGGGTATGACAAAAACCTACCTAAACAATGTTAATGTGTGCAAAACGACAGCTGAGAGAGGGAGATCTTTATGCAGTAAGACCCCAGCAATCCACCACTATAGTCGACTGTGTGTTCTGGATAGCTGCATTTTCTGGTTGGTTGAGTGGTACTCTTATAAAGATTCTCCTTCATTAGTGTCCAAAGTAAAATATGAAAATTATGTCTGGTCTCACCTTTTCCCAGACGTTTGCATATGTCCATCTTCCCTTTCACTGTAAACACAGCACGTTTACGTTTGGTACTGTGAACATGGCTTATAGTCAAGGAAGCAGTATGAATATACCAGCAAAACACTGCTTAGCTATCAGGTTTGTTTATACAAATGGCAGGAACACACAGCGCAGGCAGTTGTGGGAAATAAAACCAGTGAGTCTGGGGGGACACTGCATGCCTGGCGCCAATTATTATTTTTTTTTTTTAGCATTATTTTATTTATCTATTTTCACTTTAAACAAAGTCTGGCTGCTTGAGCCTTCTGAATAGTTGAATATCGGATAGCTGGGGTATTGCTGTATGTACATACAGTAGTGTTGAAAAGTGGAACAGTTTGATAGCAAGTCAATAAAGGAAGGAGCATGATTGAAAGTTTTGCTTGTACAGTAATGTGTATTATTATTCTTATCACGCCTCTGCCGTGGCCACCCCGTGGAGGGAGGTCCCCAAGGAAGAGAGGGGCTGAAAAGGTCCCCAAGGAAGAGAGGGGTTGAAAAGGTCCCCAAGGAAGAGAGGGGTTTGAAAAGGTCCCAAGGAAGAGGGTTGAAAAGGTCCCCAAGGAAGAGAGGTGTTGAAAAGGTCCCCAAGGAAGAGAGGGGTTGAAAAGGTCCCCAAGGAAGAGAGGGGCTGAAAAGGTCCCCAAGGAAGAGAGGGGTTGAAAAGGTCCCCAAGGAAGAGAGGGGCTGAAAAGGTCCCCAAGGAAGAGAAGGGTTGAAAAGGTCCCCAAGGAAGAGAGGGGCTGAAAAGGTCCCCAAGGAAGAGAGGGGTTGAAAAGGTCCCCAAGGAAGAGAAGGGTTGAAAAGGTCCCCAAGGAAGAGAGGGGTTGAAAAGGTCCCCAAGGAAGAGAGGGGTTGAAAAGGTCCCCAAGGAAGAGGATTTCGAAGGACGAATTTCAGTCGTCGTGTCGTCTCCGTGAAGTGAGGTTGTGCTTTGGTTTAGCTCCCTGGATTAGAATGGCTACGTCTGTGATGGGGAGTGTTGTGGAGGTGGAGAGTGAAGTGGTGTTGTGTGTTGGTGCTGGGGGTGAGAGTGGTAGTGTGGTAGGAGTGAAGGAGGCTGAGGTTAAGGGAGGTAGAAGGGTCGAGGGAGAGTGTAGTGAAGGGTGTGGTGCGGCGCTTAAGACTATTCTGGAGGCGATAGAAGACCTGAAAAGGAGCTTTGCAAGTGAAGTGAACGATTTGAAAAGCGTTGTGAAGAAGCAGGAAATAGAGATACGTTCTCTTAAGTGTGTAGGTGAAGGTCCAGTGGAGCGAGTGGAGGGCACATGCGAGTGATGTGCCTGTAGGGGTACCAGAGCGAGATGTGACTCAAGCGACTACTAAGGTTCCTAGTAAGTCACCAGGGATTGGTGTTTGGAAGGTAGTTGATCATGGAGCCCGCCCGCAGGAGAAAGAGAAAAAGGTAAACAAGGACCATCTTTTGTGCACGAACTCATTTCAGGTACTCTCGGGGCTGCAAGAGGATGATACGGAGGTTAGGGAGGTAGACGATACATCATTACCCGAAGGTAAAATCTTGGTTGTTGGTGACAGTCAGGTTAGACATCTTGACAGCAGGTTCTGTGACAGAGAAGGGATGCGCATGAAGTCGGTGAGTTACCCAGGGAAGGGGATAGGTTATGTTAGTGACAAGATAGTTGAGTGCATGGCGGACCAAGGGAAAAAGCCCATCGTCTGCCTGAGCGCTGGGGGAAATGATGTTGGGTGTGTAAGAAGTGAGGAATTGCTACGGCGGTTCAAGGAAGCTGTAGGTAAAGTTAGGGACAGGGGTGGGTTCCCTGTGGTGTGTGGTGTCCTTCCAAGACGCTTTGTTGACGACATGTGGTACTCCAGGGCTATTGCGGTGAATTGCCGGCTGGCACTTCATTGCAAAGCCAATGGTTGGGCCTTTGTCGACAGCTGGGACCTCTTTTTCGGGCATAACAGCCTCTACCGCAGGGACGGGGTGCACTTTTCGAGGAAAGGAGTTCAGATCTTGTCTGAATCCCTTGAAAGGGAGGTAGATGCACTGCAGGCTTTTTTAAGATAGAGAACCGGGGTTTAGACACGGGGTCGGGGTAAAGGAAACTTGCGACACTAGGAGGAGTTTCAGAAGGCAGGGAACTAAAGTGATTCGTAAGAAGAGAGAGAGGAGGGGTTTAGTTAAAGATAAAGGGAAAATTGACAAAAAAAGAGGAGTTGCTTGAAGGTTTACTATACAAACTGTAGGAGTATTTTAAAAAAGATAGATTTCCTGAGAGGAATAAATAGTGTAGAGGATTTTATATAATAGCATTAACAGAAACATGGTTGGATATGTCAGGAAAGGTATTCGATCCGGAAGTCGAGATAGCTGGGTATAAGTTATTTCACAAGGACAGAGTAGGCAGACGAGGAGGAGGAGTTGCGCTTTATGCAAGAGATGCATTGCAGTGTTGTGTTAACAATGTTATAAAAACAGATGACAGCATAGAGTCTATATGGGTAGAGGTTACGGAGGGAACTGAGAAAATGGTTTTGGGTGTAGTGTATAAGCCTCCAAACTTATGTAAAGAGGATTCAGCTCCTATATGGGAAGAAATAAACAAGGCCTGCAGATATAATCGATTATGCGTGGTGGGAGATTTTAATCTTAGGAATATAGACTGGGATTTAATCATAGGTGACAGCGATGCAGATGAATTGTTAAATATAATCCAGGATAACTTCCTAAGTCAAGCAATCAAGGAGCCTACTAGAGGAGATAATATTCTAGATCTATTGCTGACAAATAGAGACCGATTTAGTTACAAATGTGGAGGTCGGGGGAGTTTAGATAATAGCGACCATTATGAGATCAGATTTAGCTTAAAATGGGAGTTGGAAAATTAAGTGGCAATAGGCTCGAATACCTAATTTCAGAAAGGCCAATTATGCGGGATTAAGAAGACACCTGGAGGTTATTAATAAGAGGTGTGGGATGGAGGAGCAGAAAGTGTCCCAGGACAAGGCGTTGTCAGGTGGAAAGGCCAATTATGAAGGATTAGGAAGGCACCTGGAGGTAATTGGCGCGGTCAGATATGGTAGTGAGGTCGAGGCTGAGGAGATAATTAGAGCGGTTAGACAGGGAAGTGAGGTCAGGGCTGAGGAGGTAATTAGAGAGGTTAGAAGGGGAAGTGAGGTCGGAGCTGAGGAGGATTATACCTCATTTGTAGGAATATAATTGACGGACAGAAAAAATATTCCTTATAGGGAAATAAGGTCCAGAAAGAGTGATCCAAAATGGATGACCACCAAGTTAAAACACCACATTGGAGTAAAAAGAAACATTTATTTAAGGTTCAAGGCAGATTGTAAACAAAGAACAGTATAACGTGATGGCGAGGACAGTGAAAGAAATTAACTCGAGTTGCTAAGAACAATTATGAGATTAAAGTAGCAGAACAAGCGAACAGGGACCCAAAGGGGTTCTATCAGGTTTATAAAACAAAGACAAGGGAATTAGTTGGGCCCTTAAGGTCAGGACAAGGTGAGGTCTTAAATACGGATGAGGATATGTGTAGGAGTTTAAATGATTATTTCTTAAGTGTTTTTTACGGAGGAGGATACACAGACGATACCTGATAGTGAACAGATGTTCAAAGTGAAGCGATGAGGAGAAACTCAAAGATATTGTGATAACTAGGGAATGGTGGAAGAGGGTATAGAAAAAATGAAAACATTTAAATCGCCAGGACCAGATGAAGTGTATCCCAGGGTATTAAAGGAATGCAAGGAGGTTGTTAGTGAGTCGTTATGCACATTTTTAGGAAATCGGTTGAGATAGGCGATGTGCCATTATTGTGGAGGAAAGGAATGTTGTTCCCATATTTAAGAAGGGAGACAGAGGACTAAAGTCAAATTATCGACCCGTAAGTCTAACATCAGTGGTTGGGTAAATTATTGGAATCTATTATTGCAAAAAACATTAGAGAGCACTTAGATAAACTAGTTTGATCAATGATTCACAACATGGATTCACCAAGGGTAGGTCATGTCTCACCAATTTATTGAGTTTTTATAGGAAAGTTTATGAGACGGCAGATAATGATAAGGATTATGATATAATATATTTGGACTTTAGTAAGGCATTTGACAAAGTACCACACGAGCGACTCTTAAATAAGGTTAGGGCTCATGGTATAGATGGGAAGGTTCTTCATTGGATCAGAGCTTGGCTAAGTATAGGCAACAAAGGGTTACAATTAATGGTTCCAAATCTGAATGGGGACTGGTGACAAGTGGAGTTCCACAAGGGTCTGTTTTGGGCCCATTACTATTTTTGATTTACATCAACGACTTGGATAGTGGGATTAGCAGTGATATCACAAGTTTGCTGATGATACTAAGTTAGGTAGGATTATTGGATCACAGTCTGACGTAAACATATTGCAGGGAGACTTAGATAAACTTAACAGTGGGCAGTCAGATGGCAGATGGAATTTAATATTGATAAATGTAGCGTTATGAATGTTGGTAGAAAAACACCTGGTAATAGATACACCATAAGCATGTATCGCTGAAAAGATCAGAAGGTGAAAAAGATCTTGGAGTGAGGGTGAGCCCAGACCTCCGACCTAGGAAACAATGTATTGAGGCCAGAAATAGAGCTAATAGAGTATTAGGATTCATTACCAGAAGTGTTAAAAGTAGAAGTGCGGAAGTTATTCTAAAGCTTTATCTGGCTCTAGTCAGGCCTCACCTAGACTATGCAGTTCAGTTTTGGTCTCCATATTACGGATGGATATAGTGTTGTTAGAAAAAGTGCAGAGAAGGATGACCAAAATGATACAAGGATGCGTAACTTTAGTTATGAGAGGAGATTGAAGTTATTAAAATTACACTCACTCGAGAGACCCAGAGTAAGGGGCGATCTGATAGAAGTTTTTTAAGTGGATAAAGGGATTTAATAAAGGAGAGGTAGGAAAAGTTCTTACGCTTTTACCAGGGTAGAACAAGAAGTAACGGATTCAAGCTGGAAAGCGTAGATTTAGAAAGGAAATAGGGAAAAACTGGTTCACAAATAGGGTGGTGAATGAGTGGAATGGTCTCAGTAGACAGGTAGTTAGTGCGGAGTCATTAGGGAGCTTTAAAGGGGAGCTGGATACAGTTCATGGATGGGATGAAAGGTGGATGTAGGTAGTGTTAGGTGACAGGAACTACCACGTGTAGGCCTCGCGGCCTCTTGTAGCTTCCTTATTTTCTTATGTTCTTATGTTCTTAAGAGAGGGGTTGAAAAGGTCCCCAAGGAAGAGAGGTGTTGAAAAGGTCCCCAAGGAAGAGAGGGGTTGAAAAGGTCCCCAAGGAAGAGAGGGGTTGAAAAGGTCCCCAAGGAAGAGAGGGGTTGAAAGGTCCCCAAGGAAGAGAAGGGTTGAAAAGGTCCCCAAGGAAGAGAGGGGCTGAAAAGGTCCCCAAGGAAAGAAAGGGTTGAAAGGATATGAAAGTTTTGGCAGACTGAAATGATTTAGTTGAAGGTGAAAAAAAAGCTTCTATAAAATTTACAATAGAGTGCAGTCTTTTTACACTTATGAGAAATAAGGTTGAATTTCCCCCAAACTCGGCAACCTCGGGACCAGCGCCGACCCGAGTAAGGGAAATTTTTTCCGATTTTAAAACGTAGAATATTAAGGGAAAAAAGCATGAAAATCCATGAAAAAAAAATCCGGGACGTTTGGGACCCAAATACCAATAACAGACCTGTAAGTACACAAAATAACAGTGAAACCAACTCACTCACAACACCATGAACAAAAAACAACAAACAAATCGGCGGGGAAACTAAGGGGCTAGTGTGGTGGACCCAGGGGCTGACAAGGCAACTACCCCCGGGTTTTGGGTTTTCGGCCGTTTTTTGGAAAATCGGAACCTCCCGAGTTTTGGGTGTTGCTGAGTTTTGGGGATGCCGAGTTTGGGACTTCAACCTTTACTGAAATTGTAACAACAAATTTATCGCTTTGGATCCCCACCCGCTTGCCTAAACCCATGGTACTAGATATGAAAATATTTAAATCATGCGTTTAACTGGGCGGCAATTCAAGATTTTTTTACCATTTGTTTCCTGCCTTTCAGCACACCTGGGGGAGTTCATTGAGGCTGCCTGCTGGCGCTGCCCCGGGGGGACTACTACAACCCTCTCCCTTTTGAGATTGTCAACGCCAGCTTCAAATTTTTTTTAAGTGGGTGAGTGCTAAGGATTTGGGAGACAGATTTTTAGCCCACTTTAATAATGAAATTAAAAAAGGTAGGCTTATTGGTTGAATACAGGGGGTTTTGTGAAAAATCAAAGCCATAGCAAGAAGCAAAAACCCTAAAAATAAAGGGGAACTAAAAAAGGTACACAAGGAAATAAAAAAATGTGGGAGTTTTGTGTTAAGTTTTGAAAAATGTGTTAAGATGTACAATGACTGCTTAATCCAATAATGTAAAACCAATGTTCCCATCTTGTGTAAAAGGGGAGAAGTGGGATGTGTAAATGTTTTTTGAAGGGGGTGGGGGGGCTGATGTTAGCAACAAAAGCTAACTAAACGACTAAGGAAAAACAATTTTTTTTTTTTTTTTTGTTTGTATAAACCAAAGTGTTCAAGACAAAATCACTATATTAATGTTTGCCCTCAATAATCTGTTTTCAAAAAAGTCCCAAATAAGAACAAGAAAAAAAAAAGAAGCTACAAAGGGGCCCGTGAGCCCTACACGAGGTAGTTCCTGTTATTTTAACACTACCGAAAATCCCCTTTTTATCCCCATCCATGAATTTATCCAGCCCCGTCCCACCCGTTTTACTGAGTCCATTCAATCATTCACCCCCCTATTTGTTGAAAAACCCCTTTTTTTTTTTAAATCTACGCTTTTCCAGCGGAAACCATTCTTCTTGTTCTACCCTGGTTAAAAACCATAAGAAACTTTTTCCTACCCTCCCTTTTTAAAAACCCTTTAAAACCCAAAATTAAAAAATTTTTATCAGATCGCCCCCTTTCTCTGCATTCTCGAGTTAGTTTTTAAATTTAATATTTCTCATAATTTTAAAGGTTATGCATCCCATGAAAACATTTGGGGGCACCTTCTCTTCACTGATTCTAACGGGGTTTCCTTCCCTGTTTAAATGGAGACCAAAAATAACCGCATAGTCTAAGGGTGGGGGGCCGACTAGTTTTTAAAAAAACTTTAGGGAATTTTTTTCCGCACTTTACTTTTAACCCCTTCTGGGGGAAAAGAAACCTTTAAAACTCTATTAAACTCCCTTTCCCAGCCCAATCTTGTTTCCTAGGTTTTGGAGGTCTGGGCTCAACCCCCACTCCAAGTCCCTTTTCACCCTTTTGATCTTTTCCAAACCATTTAAATTTCTTATTTGGTTTTATCATTACGGGGTTTTTTTTCACCCAAAAATTTCATAACCTGCACTTATCAATATTTTAAAAATTCCCTCTGCCCTCCCGAAAATACCCACTCATTAAGGGTTTAAACTAAGTCTCCCTGCAAAATGTTTTCCCTAAGGGCTGTTACCAATAATCTACCCACCTTTAGTATCATCAGCAAAAATTTCTGATATCACTAAATAATCCCACTACTAAGTCTTTGATGTAAATCAAAAAAAAGTAAAAGGGCCAAAAAAAGACCCTTGTGGGAAATCCAACCCCTCAGGGTTGGGGGAAAGGTTTTTTTTAAAAAGGGCCCTGAGTTTTTGCAATGTGCAGGTTCCCCTTTGGGGGGGGCAAATTTTGGGGGTCCAAGGGGGTTTCGGTCCCCCCTAGGGTTTGTGCTGACGTGGCGGCCTTTTTTCTATTTAATAAACCCTTTTAGTTGGTACTTCAAAAAATGGGTTTGATAGGGTGAAAAAAACCCTTTTCTCTTATCTTTGGGGGAACTCCACTTGGAACCCGGCCCCATTCGATTTCCAAAACCCTTAATTGTAACCCCCTTTGGGTTGCCTATTACTTTGCCAAGCTCTAATCCAAAAGAAGAAACCTTTCCCCTCTATTCCATGAGCCTTAACCGTATTTAAAAGTTACCAGTGGCACCCTTTTCAAGGGCCCTTTCTTAAAATCCAGGGATATTATTTTCATAATCCTTATCATTATCTGCCGTCTCATAAACTTTCTTATAAAAACTCAATAAATTGGTGAGCCATGACCTACCCTTGGTGAATCCATGTTGTGAATCATTGACCAATATTTGTTTGTCCTAATGCTCTCTAATGTTTTTTGCAATATTAGATTCCAATAATTTACCACCACTGACGTTAGACTAACGGTCGATAATATGTGACATTAGTCCTCTGTCTCCCTTCTTAAATATGGGACTACATTTTCCTTTCCTCCACATCAGTGGCACTATTCGCCTATATCAACCGATTTCCTAAAATTGCACTAACGACCACTACAACCTCTTTGCATTCTTTTAATACTCTGGGATAAATTTCATCTGGTCTGGTGATTAAAATTCTTCATTCTGTCTATACCTTCTTTCTACCATTTCCCTAGTTATCACAACATCTTTGAGTTTCTCCTCATCCTCTCCTCTAAACATATGTTCACTATCAGGTAACCGACACGTAGTTACAAATCTCACCTTGCCCTATTCTCTTAACGGCCCCACTAATTCCCCTTGTCTTGTTTTATATACCTGAAGAACCCCTTATGGGTCGTTCTTTTGTCTGTCCAGCACCTTAATCTCATAATTGTTCTTAGCTACTCTTGTTAATCTCTTCACTGCCCTCGCCATCACGTTATACTGTTCTTTGCTCACCTGTCCGCTTGACACTTAAGTACGTTGTTTCTTTTTACTCCAATTTTATGTTTTAAATTCGTGGTCATCCATTTCGGTTCATTCTTCCTTGATCTTATCGCCCTATAAGGAACATTCTTTTTCTGTTTCAATTAAATTCCTTACAAATAATGTATATCCTCATCGCCCCGCCTCACTACCAGCTGTCTCCACACTGACCTCCGACCACTCCTTTCCCCTCCATCTTACACCCCCAGTTAATCCTTCCAGGTGTCTTTCTTAATCCTGTATAATTGGCCATTCTGACGTCAGTACTCTTTGCTTCTTACCACTTCTACGTATTTTCCTACTTTCCTTTTTAAGGTAAAACATGATTTCAACAATGAATCCTGTTTTCTAACTTCCTCCAACCTCCACCCTGTAACTAATCTTCCCTGTTTTTCCGTAATGAATCTAGAATATTATCGTCCTCTGTATGCCCTTGATTGCTTGCCCTTAGCAATTAGTTATCCTGAACTATATTTACCAATTCCCTGCATAGGACCAAAATCTGTTTTCATACATGTTTTTCTCTAGTCCTATTGTGGTAGAAACCTGTTGCTTCAATCCAATTGCGTCGTTTTTTTCTTTCTCACAAAATCAAACTAGGTAACAGAGCACGACTGAAGCATAGAGCGGCCTAGTGTGGTGGCCCAGCGGCTGACAAGCAACTACTCCCCGGGTTTTTGGGTGTTCTGCCGTGTTTTGGAAAATCAGGAACCATAGCCGGAGTTGTTTGGGTGTTGCTGAGTCTTGGGATGCCGAGTTTTGGGAACTTCAACCTGTACTGCAATTAGTTATACACAAATATCGCTTTGAGATACCACCCAGCTTGCCTAAACCCATTGGTACTAGATATAGAAAATATTTGAAAATCATGCGTTTAGACTGGGCTGGCAAGTCCAAGATGTTTTTACCATTTGTTTGCCTGCCTTTCAGCACACCTCGGGGGAAGTTCAGTGAGTGCTTGCCTGCTGGCGCTGCCCTGGAGATCTACTACCCACCGTCTCCATGTATGAGTGTCAACGCCAGCTTCATTTATAAGTAGTGATGCCCCTTTTTTAAACGCGATGATGACGACATGATTCTTAAGCCCACTTTATAATGATGAATTAAATAAGGTTAGGCTTAGTGTGAATAGCATGTGTTTGGTGAAAAATCAATGACCAATAGCAAGAGAGACAACAACCCTAAAACTAAGGGAATCTAAAGCGTTACACAAGGAAAATAACAAATGTGGTGTAGTTTTGTGTTTAAGTTTTGAAAGTGTGGTTTACAGATTCAATGACTGCTGTAATCCATCTGTCAACACAGTTCCTATCTTGTGTATGGTGAGTCTAAGTGGAGATGTGTAAATGTTTTTTGGAAGGAGGTGGGAGGCTGAGTGTCTAGCCAGCAGAAGCAGTAACTGAGCGACTAAAGGAAACCCATTTTTTTTTTTTTATTGTTTGTATAAACAAACTAAAGTGTTCATAGACAATAATAGCACTATATTAATGTTTAGCCCTCATATATATACTGTTTTCTAAAGTACCATAGAGAACATAAGAAAATAAAGAAGCTACAAGATGCGTTGAGACCTCACGAGGTAGTTCCTGGTTACGGTTAACCTACCGACATCCCCTTTCATCCCCATCCATGATTTATCAAGACCTGTCTACTGTCTACTGAAGTCCATTCCAATCATTCACCACCCTATTTGTGAACCAGTTTTTCCCTATTTCTTTTTCAAATCTACGCTTTTCCATCTTGACTCCATTACTTTTTGTTCTACCCTGGTTAAGCCATAAGAACTTTTCCTACCCTCCTTTATTAAATCCCTTATCCACTTTAAAATTTCTATCAGATCGCCCCTTACTCTGCATCTCTCAGAGTTAGTGTAATTCAATTCTCTCATAATTAAAGTTTATGCATCCGCATGAATCATTTGGGTCATCCTTCTCTGCCTGATTCTAAGGAAGGCTATATCCTTCCTGTACTATTGAGACACAAACTGACCGCATAGTCTAGTGAGGCCTGACTAGTGCCATAAAGCTTTTAGAATAACTTTCCGCACTTCTACTTAACACTTCTGGTAATAATCCTAGTACTCCTATTAGCTCCAATTTCCCTAGCCTCAATACATTTTTCCTAGGTCGAGGTCTGCTCACCCGCACTCCAAAGATCTTTCTCACCTCTGTCTTTTCAGCGATACATTGCTTATGGTGTATCTATTACCAGGGTTTTTTCTACAAACATTCATAACGCTGCACTTTTCAATATTTAAATTCCATCTGCATCTGCTACCCACTCATTAAGTTTATCTAAGTCCCTACCTGCAATCTGTTTACATCAGACTGTTCTCCAAAAAAAAATAACCTACCTACATTAGTATCATAGCAAACTTGCTGATAGCACTACGTAATCCCACTATCTAAGTCGGTCATGTAATCTAAAATAGTAATGTGCCCAAACAGACCCTTGTGAACTCCACCCGCAGGGTGGCAAGGTTGTAGAACGTAGTTTTCGCAATGTGCGCGTCCCTGTGATTCGGTCAGCGGTTTCGAGTCCTCCTAGTTCGTCTGACGTGGGGCGGCGCTTGTCTAGTCATACTTGTAGTTTGGTACTTGCAAGTGTCTAGATAGGAATTGAAATCTGATCTCTTATCTTTTGTAACTCCACTGGTCACCTGTCCCCATTCAGATTTACAACCATTAATTGTAACCCTTTGTTGCCTTCATTACTTACCGCTCTAATCCCAACGAAGAACCTTCCATCTCGTCATGAGCCTTAACCTTATTTAAGAGTCTACTGTGGCACTTGTTCGAATGCTTACTAAGAGTCCAGGTATATTATATCAGAATCCTTATCATTATCTGCCTTCTCATAACTTTCTTAATAAAACTCAGATAAATTTGGTGAGTCCATGACCTACCCTTGGTGAAATCCATGTTGTGGTCATTGACCCTTTTGTTGTTCCTAAATGCTCTCTAATGTTTTTTTTGCAAATTAGATTCCAATAATTTTACCCCCACTGGACTGTAGACTAACGGGTCCGATAATATGACATTAGTCCTCTGTCTCCCCGTCTTAAATATGGGAACTACATTCCGTCCTCCACCATCAGTGGTCATTTCGCCTATATCAACCGTTTCCTAAAAATATGCACTATCGACTCACTAACAACCTCTTTGCATTCTTTTAATACTCTGGGATAAATTTCTCTGGTCCTGTGACTTAAATTCCTTCATTCTGTCTATACCTTCTTCTACCATTTCCCTAGTTATCACAACATCTTTGAGTTTCTCCTCATCCTCTCCTGCTAAACAGATGTTCACTATCGGTACCACACCGTTAGTTACAATCTCACCCTGCCCTATGCTTACGGCCCCACTAAGTCCCTTGTCGTTGTTTTATATACCTGAAAGAACCCCTTAGGTCGTTCTTGTCCTTCCAGCACCTTAATTCTCATAAATTGTTCTTAGCTACTCTTGTTAATCTCTTTCACTGCCCGCGCCATCCACGTTATACCTTTCTTTGCTTCACCTGTCCAGCTTTTGACCTTAAGTACGTTGTTTCTTTGTGGACTCCAATTTTATGTTTTAAAAATTTCGTTGTCCATCCATTTCGGTTCATTCTTCCTTGATCTTCTCGCCCTATACGGAACGTCTTTTTTGTTTTTGGCAATTAATTCCTTACAAATAATGTATTCCTCATCAGCCCGCCTCACTCCAGCTGTCTCCAGCACTGACCGCCGACCGACTCCTTCCCCTCCATCTTACACCCCCATTTACTCCCCTCCAGTTGTCTTCTTTAATCCTGTATAATTGGCCATTCTGAGTCAGGGTACTCTTTGCTTATTAACACTTCTACGTATTTCCTACTTTTCCCCATTTTAAGTAAACTTATTTCACAATTATCGCTGTTTGCTAACTGTCGCTTCCAACCTCCACACTCTGTAACTAATCTTCCCTGTTTGTCATTAATAAATCTAGAATTTATCTCCCTTCTAGTCGGCTCCTTGATTTCTTGCCTTAGAAATTATCCTAACTATATTAACCATTCCTCTTCATAGGCCAAATATCATAGGTTTCTACATGGTTTTCTCTTCCTATTGTGGGTGTAACCCGAAAACAGACCTGTGTGCTGTTCAACCTCAATATAAGGTTTGAATTTTTTTCCTTTCTGCGACGTAAAATCAAAACTACGGTAAACCAGGAAGTGGCTAGCGAACTGAGAGCAGAGACTCACAGACTCAGAGAGACGCAGTTAGAAAGTTTAAAGGGAAAAACCATTGAGATTATGAACGAGTTGGGGGTGATATAAGCTGTAAACATGAGTTTGAAGGAAAGTTGTGAAACCTTAACTTAGGTGCTTCCTTGTTACTTCTTTTTTTTGCCTTTAGCCAGTCCTTCATGATGTACAGAAAATGAAATACAAGCTTGGCCAGTGGGGTAGATATTATGCAATCTCCCCCCCCCCCCCCCCCTCTCTGGATCCATCTTGACTGGTTGTTTACATACAGCCGCTGCAGCCACCCGCAGAAACTAAATCTTGGGGGGATTTAGTGCTTGTATTTTGTTTTGGGGATATTGCCATGATTTGCAATTTTTGCGTGTTCGTGGTGGAGCTTGGTACATAACCTATTGGATATTTCGAGATCCATTGTATGAGTAATGTTAATTAATGTCATATCCATTCCTATATTTTGTATCTTCAGATCCCGAGGAACTAAGCCTTCATATTCCCCACCTGAAGTTTCCTTCAACCTGAGCCACAACATATCACCATTTGCCTCCCTCCTTCAGCTCCTCCTGCACCTGCGAGTGCTGGTCTGTCTTCAACAGGTTCAAGGTGTTGCCGAGGCCGGTCATGGCTGGAGAAGCTACAACCCTCACTTGCAAACAATAACATTACTGAACTCCCAACAAGTATAGCAAGCTCACAAAGGTAAGTGTTGATCAATCGGGTGTTTTATTTGTATGGGGTATCAAGACAAAGTTGTTTTGCTTATTGCCTTTATTGGCTTCCGTTGTTCTGCATTGAAGGTCCTTTGCTTTGTAATGAGGTTAGGATTAGCCTAGACTAAACGTAACTTAGGAAGATTTTTAAGGGCAAAATTGTCAATCTAAATCTCCAGATTTGATCTTGTGTTCTAAGCAAAACTATGCCTCTACATTACTGCCTCAACGGCTCGGTGGGTTAGAGCTCGGTTAGAGCCTCATTCTGTGGTCCGGCATTCGATCCCGCCGCCCCGTTGGGGATTTTCCACTGAGAAATTTTGTGTGGTTACTCGAGCAAAGGAGATGGGTGTGTGTGTGTTAGGTCCCAGCTTTACCTAAGATCGGTAAGAATGAGCTCCAATCTCGCACCGGAGGGTGAAAACTGGCGAATCGCGAGCTAGCCCGAGTGGACAAGACCATGGGTGAAATGACTTATAGTGACTACAGCCTTCCTATTCCCCTTCTGCTTTCACATGCCTTTATGCCAATCCACAGGGGACTGAGTCCTCTTCTCTAAATATAACAAGTAATGCACTAGCCACTATCTACACCACAGCATTTCCTTTAAGGCTAACATATTGTGCAATGAAGAAAATCAGCCTTTTTTATTGAATGCATTCTTTAGACTTAGGCTTTCCTTTGTTGCTGTGTGTGAGGAAGTCAGTGTCTGAGGGAAGCAAAAAAGAGCCATAGAATGAAAATGGGACATCCTCCTCCTCCTTCTTCTCTCATCCTCACCCTCATTACGGTAGCTATGGTCGAGTGGTTAACTCTTGAAGTGGTGAGCTCAAGGAGGTTCCATGGTTGAGTCCCGCCAGGAGTAAAACTCTTTCTGTAATTATTAAGTGGCCAAGGACTAGTCACATGCTGGCCCATCAGCCATATTTTTCAACGGCGAGTGCATCAGAGGACACAGGGGAAGGAGGCGTTGTTTATGCTATATCCCTGAGCTGCGAAGATCGCCGGTTGAGTTGGCCTTCTGCGGCATGCGCGGCGCCACGTCAACACAGCAGCAGTGACCTGGTAGTTAGGTAAAGGCAGGTTGAGTTTTAGTTTTATACAGAACACATGTAAAAACTTATTAGCCTAACCAACCTGACCTTTCCTAACCTATACGGTCACGCTTGAACTTTAGGTTAGGTGAGGTCAGGTGTAGGTTAGGTTAGGTATACAGAAACCTTTAAAAGCAATACTCGGTGAGGCACTGGAGAATGTGAGAGGAGTGTTTACAATCAGGCGAACAAGCTAGACTAATAGCACCACCACCCACGCGGCTTCCATTGCCACCGGACCGACCTGTTGTGTACATGTTCGGCCAGTGTAGGCGATCTCACCAGCTACCTTGATCTCAGTAGCTACACTCAATCAACTGCGCATGGGCTCGGCATGACGACTTCACATTGGCCCGCAGGTTTCCCAGACTTGGGTGGGTATTCCCCCTAAATTTGAGGGGGTTTTCTTCCCATTTGGGGGTATACACAGTAGCTTGTGCTTCACGTCAAATCTCAGAACTACCCTTTCAGAGTGAAAAAAGACAATAATCAGCCATGGCAGAAGAAGGAAATCGCTATACAAATGATAAAAACTTTGCGTGAGCGTGGATGGAACGTATTATGTTCTATTTGTTGAGTGGCCAAGCATCCACCAACTGCAAGTAAATACCAAAAAACTACACTCCTCAATGCTGTCGGATGACAAATACAAAGTTGATGGTAAGTAGGTTATTTGTATAAGTACAAATGTATATAGACGTATATTGTTGGCAGCGAGCGAAGCGAGTTGCCACTTACCATATAAGACCCCTTCGCGTAAGGGGCAACTGCTCCCTTGGTGATAGTTTTTGTTTGCAATATATAATGTTTTTTACCCAAGATAGAATTGGTATACATTGTCCTGTCAAACAACTATGCACCCAGGGCACAGTGTTTCAGTGGCGTATTTGTGAGGTGTAGCTAACTCGGGCACAAGGGTAACTGGTGAGATCGCTACAGTAGTGCTCTCACCAGCTATAGATTAGTTGGGATAGACAGCTCTTCAATAGCCATGCTAGAAGTCTCCCATTAAAAGAGTCATTTAATTTAATTACCATGCCAATTTGCACCAGTCCATTTGCACAGTTTTGCACAGTCCATGGCACTCTGTCCTTCACCTGTCCATGCACCTGTCATGCACCTGTCCATGCACCTGTCCATGCACCTTGTCCATTGCAGTTCATTCTCACATCTTCCTGTCCTCATTCACCCTTACCCCCTTCTCTCTCTCTCTTGCTATATCCTCCGCATTTAACACAAGGGTTCGTCTTCTCACACTACCAGCATTTATTCTTTCTCGTAGTATACCTTTTTGTCATTCTTTTATCTCCTTTTTAACTTCTGGACGTCATTCTGTACACAAGTTCTCCTTGGATGTTCTTGAAGTCCTCGCTGTGCCCTTCTTCCGTCGCTCGATTAACTTCAGCGCATCAGACCTGCCTCCGTGCAGATGGTAGTTAGTTAGTTAGGTATGGGTTTAGGTAATGGTGGAATGACTACATGTAAGTACTTTGTGTGGGAATACCATGAGGTTATTTCCAAGAAAATCCTGGGTTATTTCGGAGCTACACCCCATGCGTAGAGGCCGCCAGCTGCCGAAATCGGCGAACGCATGAGGAACCCTGAGAGCACCTCAGAGAACCTCACCTCGCCTCCTGGGAGGACTGTGGGGTGTTCGGTATATCCATTATGTACAATTTTTTGGTGACATTCCTTTGTAAGTTATGACCAATGTACCAGTTACATTGCATTTTTTGAATACTTATAACTATTACCAAAGAGAGTGGTTATTATTTTTAGTGTATTATGGCCAAATTACAAGTTTTATCGGGCTACCCACAGTCGTAACAAAGGTTCGTACGCATTGAAAGATTCGCGGATTGGAAAAATTGTTCCCAGATGTCGCTGAAGAATTTTAAAATTTGTGAGTTATTACCTGTTAAGGGTTGAGTATAATATCCGATCACAACCGTGTTGAACCTACTCCTAATTAATACAGTATCCTTTGCATGTCGTGCCGCATGTAATGAATGGTGAATTGGATTGAGAATTAAAGCAAAAGAGAAAACATTTACGGGAGGCAGGTTCTGATAAGATTCTCTCATGCGCGCGATCTGATTGGCCAGGCTCTTGAAACCACCACACCCACACCACAAAGAGAAATATTTTTCCCACGAAACTATATTTGAACTCGAGATGAGCATATCATGTCGGTTTTCTCAGTGCACTCCAAAAGAGTAGAAAAATAAGTGGGCGTAGCTTAAATAAGTATAATTCGGCTTTGTAATGTAGTCACAAAATACGCCTTAAAATACATTGGATAAATGTATTAATACTAAATACTAATTACATGGGAGAAATTTATTAAATACTAAATACTAAATACATCAATTGTTATTTTAGATCTATTTGTAAATACATTTTTAAATACACAAAAGTTTTAACATGTCCGAAAAAAATATTTTCCTTAGATTTCCTTATTTTGGTTTTCCTTAGAAGTTCCTTCTCATGCCTAAATCTCCTTGAAAATCACACTTTCCTTTGCCAGTGTAAACACGTTCGACTGGTAACATCAGGGTTTGCCAAGATTTTTGCCGGTTTTATGGCCAAATTAACTGATAAAAATATTTAAATGTTTTATATTAATGTATTAAATACAAATGATTTAAATACATGTATTTAAATACTGTATTTAAATACATGCCAACCAGTGTATTTATAAATACATTTCTAATACACAAATGTATTTTAAATACGGCATTTTAAATTACATTGTATTTAAATACTGCCGCTCTGGCTACAGGATAGTATAGCTTCTAGGCAAAGACACATTCGCTTGAAATGTTTATGTTTTTTTTTTTTTACTTTAATACTCCTCTACATTCAATGTTTCCACCACATTTTTACCCAGGAACAGAATTGTTATTATTGTCAAACCACTCTTCACTCCAGGGAGAGTGGTTCAGTGATACGGGTAGGTAATGTTTCCAGCACATTTGGCTTGAAAATGTTCTATGTTCTACTTTGATTACTATTCTACATTCAATGTTTCCACCACCACGACGTTTTACCCAGGCTCAGAATTGGTATATATTGTCAAACAACTATTTCACACCAGGGAACAGTGTTTTCAGTGCGTATTTTGTGAGGTGTAGCTACTCGGCCCAAGGGTAGCTGGTGAGTCATACTGTAGCGATCCCACCAGCTTACCCTTGGCCGAGTACTACACCTCACAAAATACGCCCCTGAAACACTGTTCCCTGGTGAATATTTTTGACATACAATGTATAGCAATTCCTTATCTTGGTAAAACGTATATACAGGTTGAAGTTCATCCCAAACTCTGCATCCCAAAGACTACTGCACCACCCAAAACTCGGCTATGGTTCCGATTTTCCAAACACGGCAGAACACGCCAAAAACCCGGCGGTAGTTTGCCGGGTCGGCCGCTGGGTCCACCACACTAGGCCCTTGGTTTCTCCCGCCAGATTTGTTTGGTGTTAATGTTCATGGTTTTTGTGACTGTAAGAGTTGTGTACACTTTTATTTTGTGTGTACTTCTACAGGTCTGTATAGTTGGTATGATGGCTCCCAACATTTTTTTCCCCTTATTATACCGTACTTGCCGGCCATAAGACGCACCTCCGCAATAAGACGCACACTTATTTTACATAAATATTTTGCGAAAAACAATCTTATTGTTTTTGAGGACCTTTACTTTGTCGTAAATTTTCATTAAAGGTCTTCAAAAAAGGATTTTGTAATGGAAAACAAATGTTGTTGAGGATGTACCACATACAATATTCACAGTGCAGTAAATGTGATGAAAAATTATACAGTTACAATGTAAAGAGAATGTGTACGGTAACCCCAAATCGGTCATCATTTATTGCAGGATGCTCCACGAATTGATATTCTACTATTATCTACTATGACATTTAGCTTATATTTATTGTTGTAAGAATGCCTTTGCTTCTTTTCATGCTATGTGTTTAGACTTTTGTGGAAAATTTGCAGTAAAGATAATGGTATTATTTCGGTAGTGGCTTTCAAAGTCCTGGACTCCTTCCTCCATTATCGTTATCTTCCTTCATTTCTGTGTATTTTGAGCCCCTTTGCTGGCGCAATCGAATATTTAATGGCATTGGCAGTGTGAAGCTTAGGTATGTTTTAGCAGGTCGGGCCTGGAGGGCAGGGCGGGCACCCCCCTACACACACAGTAAACAACTTTGATTCCTATAAAAACTATAGCCCGATAAATTCAAAACACAGCAAAACTAATTTAGGGAAAACTAAGTTTCGGCCTCGAAATCGGTGGTTACCCAATAACCAAAAAATTACGCGAGATATGACACTGTAGGTGTATCTCATACATTTTTGTGTTTAGTGTTTGAAGGGACCGATGTCGGGATGAGATATTCGACCATGGTTTACACCTTGTAATCTATCACGGTCCGCGAGGGTTATTAGTCTTTCTCCCTTTTTGGCGCCGTGATGGGTCCCTTGGTCTTGGTGGGTGATTGTGGAAGCTTCTGCCCGTCTGACAGTATTTGTTGCAGCATTTGTTACTAGCACCTTTTCCATTTTACATTTTTACAATTCCTTAATCCATAGAGATACAGGGGTGAGGATTGAGGGGATCGAGGTGGTGATAAGGCTACCCTGTCTCCCATCTATTCACAGTGGAGAGTGACAGAGGGACTGCGGAGGGGGGTCCCATGTTTACATTATGACGGCCATCTTGGCACAGAAACCGCGACTTTGTTGCCCCACCTATTGTTTTCTCTCAAACTCAAACTTTTTCTGGTATTATCATTATTGCTGATTATTAATAGTACCCAGTTTACAAATTTTTTTCAGTGGTCTACTGCTCAACACAGATCACTCGAGACCCCGCTTTATTAATTACACCACCGTCATTCGGCATTCTCTGCCCGTCCTCTCAGTAGTAATATGGCCGCATTAGACGCAGGGTAATTTTGCATTCCTGTCTTTTGAAAAAAACTGCGTCTTATGCGCCGCAAATACGGTATCTAGTTCTAAAAGTCGGAAATTCCATTACCGGCTCGGCGCTGGTCCCGAGGTTGCCGAGTTTGAACTTCCAAACCTGTATTGTCAAAACAACTATTCACCCATGGAGCAGTGTCCCCTTACGCGAATGGGTCTTATAATGGTAAGTTGCAACTCGCTTCGCTCGCTGCCAACAAGAACGTCTACTATACATTTGTACTTAATACACTTACCTACTTACCATCAACTTTGTATTTGTCATTCGCTGACAGCATTGAAGTGTATTTTTTTTTGGGATTTACTGCAGTTGGGTGATGCTTGCCACTCAACAAATAGAACATAATACGTTCCCATAGCTCAACGAAGTTTTTATCAGTTTGTATATCGATTTCCTATCCTCTGCCATGTGCTGAATTATTGTCTTTTTTTTCACTGAAAGGGTAGCTTCTGAGATTTGACGTGAAGCACAGCTACTTTGTCCTCCCCCCAAATGGGAAGAACCCCCCAAATTTAGGGGAGAACCCCCAAGTCTGGGAACCCTGCGGGGCCCAATGTTACGTCGTCTGCCGCGCATGCGCAGTGACGAGTGTAGCTACTCGGCGGCTTTTTTAAACTTGGACTAGGGAGAGTCTAACGTGGAGCTTCCATGTTAGACTCTAGTGGTACCAATGCCACAACGCGTTCTTTAGACACCATCTTTGGAGAGCTAACATAGTCCTTATGTTGATCCCGACGGGGGGGGGGGGGGGGGGGGGGGGCGGCTTGGGTTGGGGCAGCCCTGAACCCGGGAATCATCTATTGGGGGACGGAGGGGGCGGAGTCTTGTCTCCGCGCCCTGCTACCGAGAACAAACCAAACCACACCAATACCATATATGAACCTATAATTCTTTCATTTTTTCACTTTTTACCCACATTTCCTTGAGCTGCATAGCTCTTCCCATTATTGGGAGTCACGATGTCAGTCATGTTAGTTATTATTTAGTTGGCACAACTAATGAGGTCCCTTAATCCACTGAGTTGTTAGTTGAAATTCATATCAAGGTCAAAACCTATATCTTATATATTTATCGTCGCTTCTTGAATCAAAACGTTAGTTTCATCATATTCACAGTTTGGCCGCTATAATGATGCGGTGTGGTGGTGGTGGTATCAAATGTCTGACGTACGTAATAGTAATGGGACGTAAAAGTGCGTAATAGTACACACGCCACGTATACACACAAGCAAGGATCTTATAAAGGTTATACGAATCCTTGCACACAGTGTCACGTGTGTCACAGTGAGGTGTTAGCCCCCGTGTGTCTTGTCCTGACTAAAGAGCGCACGCGACAAGTTTCTTGTCCACTAAACAGAGTAAACAACCAGGGCCACGATACGGCATAACGTACGGCGCTGGCCAGCAGTGGTCCTATAGCTATAATTTCGGGCACGCAAGACTCGAACCTAATTGATCAGCGCATCAAGGTATACCCTGGTGCGTCCTGTAGTAATCAGTGGGAGAAATATTACGCTGAAAGGCTAATGTGGCACTATGTATTATCGAACATTCTGGCGATAGTGCTAAAATCGGCCCCTTTGATCGGAAATTCTCCGATCTAGCTCAAACCGGCAAACATAGTTTTTTAGTGGTTTAGGTTAAGTTATGTTTAGGTCTGGTTTAGGTTAGGTAAGGTTTTAGAGAGGTTTGTGTTCAGTTTTGTAGAGTTTTTTTAAGGTTAATAATCGTCCGCGTACGATTTTCCGAAAGAGGCCGTGACGCTCGGTACAGGGCCTCTCCTCAGCCCACCCTCGTAAGTTATTAGTAGCCATAATGTACACTCGTAGTTGTCCCTTACAGGGATTTTCGAGCATCCCCTGCCGAGGTGTGGATAGATGTGTGGAAATGGGAGACTTTCTGCCGTGGCCTCCCCGTAGAGGGATGGTAAGGAACCGCTGTTAGCGTAGACTAGACTATTATGACCAAAAAGAGAATAAATGTCTCCTCCTGTTTCCATTAATTAAATCAAGTGCTGCTGTATAGTCGATAAGTGAGTGACTATTATATTGCAGATAGTCTGGACCTCGGCGGGCTAGAGAGAGATACACAAACCCAGATTTCGTAGTGCGCCAAACGCGTCCCGTTAAAAGAGAATTTTCAGATGCCTTCATAATCTGCAGTAGACCGCATGTATATACACTCAATTTTGCCACAGAGCATTGAACAATACCGCTACTTTGTCTTAGCATTGGCATTGGCATAGTATCCGTAATAGCATTTAGACTCAAGTGTTGGACAGGTCCTGGGTGTCTAACCTTTCGCAATACTATTTTCTCGTGTAGTTTTTAGACCAACTTACACTATCCCCCCCGAAAGATGTTTTAGAAAACGATAATTCCCTGTCTAAGCACTGGTTTTTAGTCTTTAGGTTAGCCGAGTCCACGTTTCAAGAATCGGCCGAACTGAGATCAAGGTACTGGTGATCGCTACACCGGCCCACCACCGGGGGGAACGAAACAATTTACCAAGACTTATTCGGTAAATCCCCGCTGATACCTGACTGGCGAAAAAGTTTGTTAAAGCCGAAATTTTTTTTGGGGGTTTTTAAACAAATAATAGAGGTCCGTACAAGTGAGGGGTTTACTGTATAAGAAAAATTGTCTCATGACATCATCATCTTGGAAGCTGCTCAAGGTCCTCCAAGTCTAGACATTACATTGGCGTCTGTTTTGCACGTTTTAAGTTTGTAAGGAAAAGCTTTCCATTCTTCATTATGATTAATCCCTAACCAGTCCCTGTTAGTCAAGGAGCTCAATTTCTTGTGAGGATATCCATATTTTCCTCAGTGTACATATATACATTTATTTCCTTAATTTAAATATAGTTTTATATATACATTTTTTCCTTATTTAATATCGCTTTTAAGGAACATTTTCATTTCTTCCAGCTTGAAAGGTTAAACCCTATCCCAACAATAGCATGAGGGCATTGCCTGGACACCTGGTGGACTGCCCCACCTGATGTCTTAGTCACTCAGGCAACGAGCTGATCCATCCACACACAGGCCATTTGTGACACGGCTCACAGGCCAACCTCCACTTCCTGCGGAGAGGCATTCCACCCCTCGCCCAGGCAAGGTACTGAGGCACGGGTTCTTGCATTCCATATTGGTTTATTGATTTATTTTTCATGTGTACCTCAATTGCCTTGGTCTTATAGATGTGGTAGCCTCATGCCCTGGTCTTTTAGATTTGTACCTCAATGCACTGGTCCTTTTGAGATGTTACCTCATGCACTGGTTTTTAGATGTGTACCTCAATGCATTGGTTCTTGTTTAGATGTGTACCTCAATGCACTGGTCTTTTTATGTGTACCTCAATGCACTGGTCTTTTAGATGTGTACCTCATGCCTTCCTTTTAGATGTGTACCTCAATGCCTTGGTCTTTTAGATGTGTCCCTCAATTGCCTTGGTCTTTTAGATGTGTACCTCAATGCACGTGGTCTTATGATGTGTACCTCAATGCTTGGTCTTTTAGTGTGACCTCAATGCACTGGGCTTTTAATGGTTTACCTCAATGCACTGGTTCCTTTTAGATTTGTACCTCATGCCTGGTCTTTTAGATGTGTACCTCATGCAGGGTCCTTTTAGGGATGTGTACCTCAATGCCTTGGTCTTTTAGATGTGTTACCTCCAATGCCTTGGTCTTTTAGATGTGTTACCTCAATGCACTTTGGGGGGGGTCTTTTAGATGTGTACCTCAATGCACGTTGGTCCTTTTAGATGTGTCCTCAATGCCTTGGTCTTTTAGATGTGTACTCATCCTGGTCTTTTAGATTTGTACCTCAATGCCTTGGTCTTTATAGATGTGTAACCTCATGCCTGGTCTTTAGATGTGTACCTCAATGCACTGTCTTTTAATGTGGTAACCTCAATGCCCTTGTCTTTAGATGTGTAACCTCAATGCTTGTTCTTTTAGATGTGTACCTCATGCCTTGGTCCCTTTTAGATGTGTACCTCAATGGCCTTGGTCTTTTAGATGTGTACCTCAAGCACTGGTCTTATAGCTGTGTACCTAATGGCACTGTTCTTTTTAGATGTGGTACCTCATGCACTGGTCTTTTAGATTGTACCTCATGCCTTGGTCTTTTCGATGTGTACCTCAATGCACTGGTCCTTTTAGATGTGTACCTCAATACACTGGTCTTTTAGATGGTAGTTCGGGAACCCCCTTAACCCCAAATTTTTTTGGGCCCCTTTTGGGGGCCCCTTAGGTATTGTTTTTGCGGGGGGGGCCTGGAGGGAGGGCGGCACCCCCCTACACACACATGTAAAAAAATTTTGATTTCCTAAAAAAAACTGGGGCCAGATAAATTCAAAAAACCAAAAAAAACTATTTGGGAAAAACTAAGTTTGGGCCTCAAAACGGGGTTTTACCCAAAAAACAAAAAAATTCCCGGATTTTACACTGAAAGGTTATCTCTACTTTTTTGTTTTTGTTGGGGCACCGAGTGGGATCGAAAGTTTTCGCCGGGTTTAACCTGTGAATCTATCAGGGGTCGCGAGGGTTTGTTTAGTCTTTCCCCTTTTTTGGCCCGTGATGGGTCTTGGTCTTGGTGTGATGTGGGAAGGCTTTGTCCCGTTACGGTATTGTTGCAGCTTTTTTTACTAGCCCTTTCCAGTTACGTTTACAATTTTCCTTACCCATAGAGAAGGGGGTGGGGTTTGAGGGATCGGGGGGTAAAAGGCCTCCCCCGGTCCCCCAATTTTTTCACAGGGGAGATGACAGAGGGACGCGGGAGGGGGTCATGTTTACTATGGGGCCCATCTTGGAGCGAAACCCCGATTTTTGTTCCCCCACCCTTTTTTTCCAACTCAAATTTTTTCTTGGTTTTATGCATTATTGCTGATTTTACAGTAACACGTTAAAAATTTGTGTTCAGTGGTCTCTGCTCACCAGATCACTCAAGACCCCCTTGTAATTACACCACCGTCCATTCGCATTCTCTGCCCGCCTCTTTTAGAAATATGGCCGCATTAGACGCGGGTAAATTTTTGCTTTCCCCTTCTTTAAAAAAAAACTGCGTCTTATGGGGGCCGGCAAAACGTTCTAGTTCAAAAAGTGGGAAAAAATTCCATTCTGGGCCGGGCGCGGCCCGAGGTTGCCGATTTGGGAATTTCAACCTGTATTGTCAAAAAAAACTATTCACCCGGGGGGCAGGCCCCCTTACCAAAAGGGGTTTTATAATGGAAAGGGGGAAACTCGCCTCGCTGCCAAAAAATACTTTTTAATACATTTGTACTTATAATTTAACCTACTTACATAAATTTTGTTTTTTGTCATCCTGCAGCATTGAGGGGTATTTTTTTTTGGGGATTTACTGCAGTTTGGTGGGATGTTTCCACCAACAATAGAACAAATACGTTCCATACGCTCACAAATTTTTTATTTTTGTATATGTTTTCCTTCTTCTGCCATGGGGATATTTTTTTTTCACTAAAAAGGGTAGCTTCTAGTTTTTGACGTGAAGCACAGCTATGTGTCTCCCCCCAAAAGGGGGGGAAAAAAAAAACCCCCCAAATTTTGGGGGGGAAAACCCCCAAGTCGGGGGAAAACCCTGCCCCAAAATGTGACGTGTCTGCCCGCATGCGCAGTGCGAGTGTAGCTACTGAATAAAAGGAGCTGGTGAGATCGCACACGGCCCACCAGGGAAAAACGAATTTTCCAAATTTTATTCGGTAAATCCGCTGATCCCGGGAGGGCAGAAAAATTTTGTTAAAGCCGAAATTGTAAATAGGGTCCGTAAAGTGAGGGTTTAGTAAAAAGAAAAATTGTCATAAAACCATCATCATCGGGGGAAGGGGGCTCAAGTCCGTTTTTTACATTACTTTGGGGTCTGTTTGCCTTTTAAGTTTGTAAGGAAAAAGCTTCCATTCCTTATATGAAATCACAACACAGTCCCTGTAGTCAAGGAAAGCCAATTTTTTTAAAGGGGATTCCTATTTTCCTCAGGTACATTATACTTTATTTCCTTATTTAAATTTTTTATTATACATTTTTTTCCTTATTTAAATCGTTTTAAAGGAACATTTTCATTTCTTCCAGTTAAAAGTTAAAACCACCCAACAATAGAGAGGGCATTCCCGGGAACCCCGGGGGGGGCTGCCCAAGCTGGGTCTTATCACTCAGGCACGGGACCATCCACCCAGGCCATTTGTACACCGGCTCACGGGCCAAACACTCCCTTCCTGCGAGAGAGGCATTTACCCTCGCCACTGCAAGGGGCTGAGGGCCGGGTTTTGCATTCCATATTGTTTATTGATTTATTTTTCATGTGTACCTAATGCTTTGGTCTTATAGATGTGTACCTCAGCACTGGTCTTTTGATGGTATCAATGCCCTGGTCTTTTAGAGGTACCTCAATCCTGGTCTTTTAGATGTGTACCCAATGCTTGGGGCTTTAGATGTGTACCTCAAGCCTTTGGCTTTTGATGTGTACCCCAAGACTGGTCTTTAGTTGTACCTCAAAGCCCTTGGGCTTTTAGATGGGGACCTCAATGCACGGTCTTTAGATTGTACCCCCAAAAGATGGTCTTTTTGAGTGTCCTCAAAGCCTTGCCTTTTGATTGTACCTTCCAAAAGCCTTGGTCTTTAGATGGTACCCCAATGCCTTGGGGCTTTTTGATGTGTACCTCAATGCACGGGTTTATAGATGGACCCATCCTTTTGGGCTTTTTGATGTGTACCCCAAAAGCCCGGTCTTTTAGATTGTCCCCCCAATCATGGTCTTTTAGATGTGTACTCAAGCAATGGTCTTTTTGATGTTACCCCAAGCCCCGGTCTTTAGAGTGTACCTCAATGCCTTGGTCTTTTAGTGGTACCCCAAAGCACTGGTCTTTTAGTGTGTACCTAATGACTTGGTTTTTAGTGGTACCTCAAAGCCTGGTCTTTTTGATGTGTACCCCAATGCCCTTGGGTTTGATGGTCCTCAATGCCTTTTCTTTTTGATGTGACTCAAAGCCTTGGCTTTTAGATGTGTACCTCAATGCCTTGGGGCTTTTAGATGTGTCCTCAATGCCTTGGTCTTTTAGAGGTTTTCCCCAAAGCCTTGGGCTTTTAGATGGTACCTAAAGCCTGGTTTTTTAGATGTGTACCTCAATCCCCGGTTTTTAGATGTGTACCTCAATGACTGTTTTAAAGATGTTACTCAATGCACGGTCTTTAGTGTGTCCCTCAAGCCTGTTTTTTTGATGGTCCCTAAATGCCGGTTTTTTAGATGTGTCCCTCAATCCCTTTGGTTTTTTAGATGTGTCCCTAATGCCTTGGTTTTTTTAGATGTGTACCTCAATACTGGTTTTTAGATGTGTACCTCAATGCCTGGTCTTTTAGATGTGTCCCTAAAATGCCGGTTTTTTAATGTGTACCCAACCCGGTTTTTTAGATGTACCAATGCATGGTTTTTAGATGTGTACCTCAAGACTTGGTTTTAGTGTGTACCCAATGCTGGTTTTTAGAGTGTCCCCAAATCCCTTTGGTTTTTTAGATGTGTACCCCCCAGCCTGGTTTTTTAGATGTGTACTCAATCCCTTTGGTTTTAGATGTGTACCCAATGCTGGTTTTTTTAGATGGTCCTAATGCACTGGTTTTTAGATGTGTACCTCAATGCTTGGTTTTTTAATGTGTACCTCAAGCACGGGTTTTTTAGAGTGCCCTCAATCCCTTTGGTCTTTTAGATGTGTACCCCAACCTTTGGGGTCTTTTAGAGTGTACCTCAAGTTTGGGTTTTTTAGATGTGTACCTAAGCACTGGTCTTTAGAGGGTTACTCAAGCCTTTGGTCTTTTAGATGTGTACCTCAATGCCGGTCTTTTAATGTGTACTAATGCACTGGTCTTTTAGTGTGTACCTCAATCCCTTTGGTCTTTTAGATGTGACCCCAACCCTTGGTCTTTTAGATGGTACCTAAATGACGGGTCTTTTAATTGTCCCCTCAACCCTGGTTTTTTTTAGAGGTACCCAATGCCTTGGTCTTTTAATTTTACCTCAATGCCGGGTCTTTTAGATGTGACCTCAATGCCGGTCTTTTAGATGTACCAAATGCCTTTGGTCTTTTAGATGGTACCTCAATGCCGGGTTCTTTTAGAGGGTTCCCTCAATCCCTTTGGGTCTTTGATGTGTACCTCAATCCCTGGCTTTAGATGTGTCCTAAAGCTTGGTCTTTTAAATGTGTACCTCAATGCACTGGTCTTTTAGATGTGTACCCCCAATGCTGGTTTTTTAGATGTGACCTCAATGCACTGGTCTTTGATGTGTACCCAACCCTTTGGCTTTTAGATGTGTACCTCAATCCCGGGTCTTTAGTGGTACCCAATCCCTTTGGTCTTTTAGAGTGACCTAAATGCAGGGGTTTTTTTGATGTGTACCTCAATCCCTTTGGGGTTTTTTAGAGTGTACTAAATGCCTGGTCTTTTAGATGGTCCCTCAAGCCTGGTTTTTAGATGTGCCCTCAATGCAGGTTTTTAGATGGTCCCTCAAGCGGGTTTTTTTAGATGGTACCTCAATGCACTGGTTTTTTGGTGTGCCCCCAATCCCTTGGTCTTTAGAGGTTCCCAATCCCTTTGGTCTTTTGGATGTGTCCCTCAATGCCTTGGTTTTTAGAGTTGTACCTCAATCCTGGTTCTTTTAGATTTTGTACCTCAATGCCGGTTTTTTTAGAGTGTACCTCAATGCCTGGTTTTTTAGAGGGTTTACCCAATCCCTTGGTCTTTTAGAGTGCCCCTCAATGCCTTTGGTTTTTTAGAGGTACCTCAATGTTTGGTCTTTTAGATTGACCTCAATGCAGGCTTTAGAGGGGTTACCTAATCCCCTGGTTTTTTAGATGTGTACCTCAATGCCTTGGTCGAAAAGATGTGTCCCTCAATCCCTTGGTTTTTAGATTGTACCTCCCCCCCCTTTGGTCTTTTAGATGTGCCCCCTCAAGCAGGTTTTTTAGATGTGTACCTCAAGCCTGGTTTTTTAATGTGTCCCTCAATCCCTTTGGTTTCTTTTAGATGTTACCTCAATGCCGGTTTTTTAGATGGTACCCAATGCCTTGGTCTTTTAGAGTGTACTAATGCCTTGGTTTTTTTGATGTGTCCCTCAAGCACGGTTTTTTTAATTTTACCTCAAGCCTTGGTCTTTTAGATGTGTACCTCAACCCGGTCTTTTAGAGTGTACCTCAATGCACTGGTCTTTTAGTTGGACCCAATCCTTGTCTTTTAGATGTGTACCTCAATGTTTTGGTTTTTAATGTGTACCTCAATGCATGGTCTTTTAAATGGTACCTCAATGCTGGTCTTTTAGGTGTACCTCAACCCTTGGTCTTTTAGATGTGTACCTCAATGCCGGGGCTTTAATTGACCTAATCCCCTTGGTTTTTAGATTGTACCTCAAGCCGGGGCTTTTAGATGTTCCCTCAAGCCTGGTCTTTTTAATGTGTACCCAACCCGGTCTTTTAGAGGTCCCTCAATGCACTGGTCTTTAGATGTGTACCTCAATCCCTTTGGTTTTTTTTAGGTACCTAATCCCTTTGGGTTTTTAGATGTGTACCTCAATCCCTTTTGTCTTTTAGAGTTACCTCAATGCCTGGTCTTTAGATGTGCCCCAATGCCGGGGTCTTTTAGATGGACCTCAATGCCTGGTCTTTTAGAGTGTCCCTCAATCCCTGGTTTTTTAGGGGTGTCCCTCAATCCCTGGTCTTTTGATGTGACCCAATGCCCTTGGTCTTTTAGATGTGTACCTCAAGGATGGTTTTTTAGATGTGTAACCTCAATGCACGGGGTCTTTAGATGGTCCCTCAATCCCTGGTTTTTAGAGTGTCCCTCAATGCCTTGGTTTTTTAGATGTGTACCTCAATGCCTGGTCTTTTAGATGGGACCCAATGCCTGGTCTTTTAGAGTGTACTCAAGATGGTCTTTAGAGTGACCCCAATGCACGGTCTTTAGAGTGTACCTAAAACCTGGTCTTTTGATGTGACCTCAACCCTGGTCTTTTAGAGGGTTTCCCTCAATCCCTGGTCTTTTTAGATGTGTACCTAAATCCCTTTGGGTTTTTAGATGTGTCCCAATGCACGGTCTTTTAGAGTGTACCTCAAGCACTGGTCTTTTAGATTTTCCCTCAAGGCCTGGTCTTTTAGATGTGTCCCTCAATCCTTGTCTTTTAATGTGTACCAAGCACTGGTTTTTTAGAGTGTACCCAATCCCTTTGGTTTTTTAGATGTGACCTAAATGCTGGTCTTTAGATGTGCTCCCTCAATGCACTGGTTTTTAGATGTGCCCCTCAATCCTGGTCTTTATGTGTACCTAAAATGCCTGGTCTTTTAGATGTGTACCTAATGCAGGGGTCTTTTAGATGTGTCCCTCAAGCCTGGTCTTTTAGATGTGTCCTAAATTTTTGGTTTTTTAGAGTGTACCTCAAGCACTTTTGGGATCTTTTTTTAGTGTGTACCCAATGATGGTCTTTTAGATTGACCTCAATGCAGGTTTTTAGAGTGTATCAATGCCGGGGGTCTTTGATGTGTCCCCAAAAGGGTTTTGGTCTTTTAGAGGTGTACCCAAGCAGGGTTTTTTGAGTGTCCCTCAATGCACTGGTTTTTAGATGTGACTAAATGCCTGGTCTTTTAGATGGTACCAATGTTTGTTTTTAGAGTGTCCCTCAAGCCTGGTCTTTAGAGGTGTACCTCAAGCCTGGTTTTAGATGGTACCCAATGCACTGGTTTTTTTAGAGTGTACACAATGCCTTGGTTTTTTAGAGTGTACCTAAAATGTTTTGGCTTTTAGAGGTTTTACCTCAATGCACTGGTTTTTAGATGTGACTCAATCCCTGGTCTTTTAGATGTGTACCTCAATGCATGGTTTTTAGATTGTACATCAAGCCTTGGTCTTTTAGGGTGTACCCAATCCTGGTCTTTAGAGGGTACCTCAATGCATGGTTTTTTAGGGTCCCAATGCACTGGTTTTTTAGTGTGTATCAATGCCTGGTCTTTTAGATTTAAAGCCAGCTTTTAAACCCAAAATTTGGGCTTTTAGGGGGCCCTAAGAAATTTTATAATGAGCTTTTAATTTGTTAAATCCCTATTTTAGATCCAATTTATAAAATTTTTGAAAAAAAAAAAAAATTTTATGTTTTTTTAACAAAAAAAAAAAGGGCCAGGGGATGGTCCCCTGTCAGGGGAAAGGTGGCTATAAATTTAAATTATTGTATCAATCTTTAAATGGTGGGGAAGAAAAGTCAAGGAGTTGATACCCCGAAAATATTTTCCCCACCAAACAATGGGAATAGTGGCTAGCAGCCCAAATAAAAAGGAACCAAACAAGATGTCGGGACTAATAATAGTGAACAGAGCAGGGGGGTGTCACCCCAATTAGCTCCCGTACTGCAGCCCCGGGGGAGTATTGCAGCAGCCCGGAGGAGGGGTATTGCACAGCCCGGAGGGGGGGTATTGCAGCAGCCCGGAGGAGGAGTATTGCAAGCAGCCCGGAGGAGGAGTATTGCAGCAGCCCGGAGGAGGAGTATTGCAGCAGCCCGGAGGAGGAGTATTGCAGCAGCCCGGAGAGGAGTATTGCAGCAGCCGGAGGAGGAGTATTGCAGCAGCCCGGAGGAGGAGTATTGCAGCAGCAATCTCAGCAACTTAGTTAACACCTCAGGCAGCGGGGAGTGTGAATGGTGTCCGTCAGTGAAGAGCAGTCTGGATGAGCGCCCCAATTCTCCAGCGAGTGCCTTCCGGGATGAGAACAGCAGCTTGTGGTGGGAGGTGTTGTCGAGTTGAGAGCGGCTACCTGTCTGCTTAGCCAATGCAGAGCCAGCAATGGAGTCACCTTGGCTAGACTACCCCCTACACGGGGGTGGGAGTGTTGACGTGGCACCGGCCAACAAGCGCTTGATAGGCGAACCATTGACGGTTGGTGAAAGTGGGCATCCCCTCCTCAGGTAGGAAGGAACGAGGCAGGTGTACTTTCTCACCGAGATCGTCCTATCTGGAAAGGGAAAGGGGACCGTCAGGCATGCACAATAAACACAGTATTTACACTCAGCGTTCCAGGCAAGGTGCTTGCCCACCTATTGCTGACACGGATCCGCAGTCATCTGCTGAAGCATCAGAAACCTCAGCAGTCTGGGTTCACGCCTGGTAAGTCAACAACGGACCGTATCCTAGCGCTTCGCATCTGGCGGAAAGCTGACGTGAGTTTCGACAGGGGATGCTTGGCAGCCTATGTTGATCTCAAGAAGGCATTTGACTCAGTTGCATCGTGAGTCACTCTGGGATCTTCTGCGACTTCGAGGGATTCCTGCAAGGACTATTGGTTTTGATGACTGGTTGTACTCTGGGACTGAGAGTGCTGTGAAGTGTGGGGGAGGTGTATCCAGCTTCTTTCCTGTTTCACTCATTATTTTTGGATCTTCCTATATTTTATTTCCTCCTTTCAGTCCTCTCCACTTTGTCCTTATGCTTGATTCTTGCATTGATAAATCTGTAGAACAGTTTGGGTTCTTCCTTACACTTTTTAACTATAGCCTTCTCATAATCTTCTCTTCCTCTCTCCTTAGGCACACATATTCATTTCCTGCTAATTTATAGTCTTCTTTATTTCTTTGTGTCCGACTTCTCTTCACTCTTTTCCATGCCTCATCCCTTATTCTCTTTGCCCTCTCACATCTTCCATTATACCATTCTTGCTTCACAACATGGATTCACCAAGGGTAGGTCATGTCTCACCAATTTATTGAGTTTTTATAGAAAAGTTTATGAGACGGCAGATAATGATAAGGATTATGGTATAATATACCTGGACTTTAGTAAGGCATTTGAACAAAGTACCACACGAGCGACTCTTAAATAAGGTTTAAGACTCATGGACAGTGGCGTACCCAGAAAATTGAAAAGGGGGAGGCCAATATAATATATACAGTGGTTTGATTTACGAGTTAATTTTTCATGATCGAGCTCGTAACTAAAATTTGTCGATATCAAATCGTTTTCCCCCATTGAAATTAAATTAAAAACCCATTAACCCATTCCACCCCCCCAAAAAAAACCCCCCAAATTTTTTTTACTGTCCTAAATGTGAGGGCTGGGAAGTGTGGGAGGTGATCCGTTTTTTCCCTGTGAATACAGGATGGGGGAAGGGTCGTCCTTGCCCCATCATTTTTAACGTTGATGGACGGGGTATTGGACAAGGGTAGATCAAAGTGATTGGGGGAGCACCCCTCGGAAAACCCCAAGATCACTGATCTTTTTTTTGCCGATGATGCAGTAAACTTTGCGGTCGCTGGAGGTCCTGGGTGATGGTCTCTAGGGGCTGCCGGGGGCAAAGCCTTTTTGGGCTTGAGGTCTCCCGGGTCAAGACCCAAGGGGCCGGTATTGGAGACTTACTAGATGAAGCATACAGTTGTTCATGGTTGGCGAGGACTTTAGATCTTGGGAAAATTTTACATACCTTGGTAGGCAGTCCATAATGACGGCGGGTCACGTCAAGAATCTTACGACGGATTGGCATACCCACGGTGTTTTGGGCTCGCTCAGGGGAGTATTTGGGGTTTTCGGTACCTGTCGGAGGACAAAGACCCCGGGTCTTTCCCCCAAATCGTTGTGATCCCTGTTTACTCTAGGTTGTGAGACATGGACACTAAATAGTGGGCTTGAAGAGACGAACAAGCCTTGTAATGTTCTTTGCAGAAAACTGGGGGATCGCTGGGATGATTAGTGTCAAATCCCATTGCACCCCGGGGACGAAACGAGGCCTATTACCTGCATAGTCCCCCAGCGCCCAATCGGTATAGGGGATGGGCACGCACCCCGAAAAACCCATCCTTCCCATCGGGGTTTTATCTGTAAGAGGGGGGCAATCCGGCGTGGAGGGGGGCCAAGGGGGGACCACAAGGCCGGGTGGGGCAAGTTGAGTTTCGTCGAGACGCTTGGTATGGGAAAGGACCGCATGGGAAAATCGCGCTTGGGGGACCCCCGGGAGTGGGGTGTAGGGGGGGCGAGGCGACGCGCCCCCGGCGATGCCCCCAATGATTGATTGAGATATATGACTGAACTGCATCACCCCCCGCCATTTTCCTTTTCCAGTGTTTTTCAGCTGGGTATCAGCTGTTGGAAAAAAAACTGTGGGGGAAAGCCGCTAAATGTCGCACTTACCCTCGCCATTTTTTTTTTTTTTTTTTTTTTTTTACCCCCTTTTGGGGCCCCCCTATTTGGGCCCGGGGGCCTTTAGGGGCCAGGGGGGGGGGGCCCAGGTTTTTTTCCCCGGATTGGGTAGGGCCCCCCGGGTCCTGTGG
>JACEEZ010023321.1:0-12500 GCA_016584305.1 Chionoecetes opilio
AAAAAAGGAACAAAAACAATACAACTGAACGTGGATTGCAACAACAACAACAACAACAACAACAACAACAACAACAACTAAGAGCCTAAAAATCAAGAACCTACGAGCATAAACGAAAACAGAAAAACATGAATTGACAAAAAAAACGAATATAACAAAAAATATATCATGAAGCATTACATTTAGGATGAACAAACTTAAAACATAGATAATAATTATAGGACAAAGTTTGTGTGATTGAAGGAAAGACTTTGTGATAATTAAAAAAGCCACTTCGCCTCTAACCTGCTTGGCTAAATTGGCTCCCTGCCCGGCCTCACCTGTAACCCAACGCCCATCACACGCCCGCCGCCTCCACCTCACGCCCTCACAATGAACGCCCGTGATCACAAACCCGCCCATCACCCATTTTTTGTCAATCTATATTTTCCTCTTTTCGTTTATGCTCGCAGGTTCTTGATTTTCAGGCTCTTAATAGTTGTTGTTATTGTTGTTGTTGTTGTTATCATCACACTTCTCCTCGCTTCCTCCTTCTTCCTAATCACCCCTGTCTCATACATGCTTCCCTCCCTCCCACACACCCTATAATTTCCCCCCTGACCATAGGCTCCCTGCTAACCCCTTCCTCCTTTGCCACCAACACAATTTTTGGTACACTCTCCCCTAAAAAAAAAAAAAAAAAAAAAAAAAAAAAAAAAAAAAAAAATATCATAGCACCCTTTTCTACCTCCCTTATCATCTCCTTCCCTCATCTCCACTGGCACTCATCTCCAGCATCCCTAATCTCCACCATTCACCACTCCTTCTTCTTCCACCATAACCCCCTCCTCCACTGTGACCAATCCTTCCAATCCTTTCCCCTCACCCAGCCACCCAGCCATTCAATATTCCTGTCCAGCGTTTCCTAATCACACCACTCCCTTGAACACGCTATAGCCACACTCTCCACTCCCAGCCACTCCCTCGCGACTATCCCATCCAACATTAACCCCATTCACCTTTACTTCCGGCGCAGGTGGAGGTGGGAGTGGAGGTGGGAGTGGAGGTGGTAGGTGGTAGGTGGTAGGTGGTAGGTGGGAGGTGGGAGGTGGGAGGTGAGAGGTAAGGTAAGGCTGCCTGGCTGGGTGTGAAGCTGTAGAGAATATTTATCAAGACTGGAATGATTAATGTTGGGGTGGCTTCATTCATATTGATTTGAAGGTTGTTTTTGAAAGATATATTTTTGAGGTTTTATTAGAGGTATAGTAGTAGTAGTATAGTAGTAGTAGTAGTAGTAGTAGTAGTAGTAGTATAGTGTAGTAGTAGTAGTAGTAGTAGTAGTAGTAGTAGTAGTAGTAGTAGTAGTAGTAGTAGTAGTAGTAGTAGTAGTAATACGTAATAATAGTAGTAGTAGTTAGTAGTAGTAGTAGTAGTAGTAGTAGTAGTAGTAGTAGTAGTAGTAGTAGTAGTAGTAGTAGTAGTAGTAACACGTAATAATAGTAGTAGTAGTAAGAACAATCACAAATATAAATTTGTGATTGTTCTTACTACTACAACTATTATTATTACTACTGGTACTACTACTACTACTACTACTACTACTACTACTACTACTACTACTACTACTACTACTATACTTCTAATAATGGTAATAACAATAAACCCCCTTCTTCTATATTTACTCGAACATTTAAAACAGAACTGAACAATTTTACGGATCTTTCCCTTAACCACAAACAAGTTTTTTGTTTTGTTTCCTAGTCAAGAGTTCACCGCTAGTAGAAAAAATAAAATGAAACAGAAATAAAGTTTAAACAAAAGAAAGGAAAGTCACATAACATGAACTTTCTTTTCGAGTAATTTTTTTTAATATTAGTTTTTTTTGCAGGTGGGAAAAAAGGCGGGAAAAAAAGGCGGGAAAAAAAGGCGGGAAAGCAAACCCAGTGAAGACTTAATTAAAAAAGATCACAAATGGAATGCTTTCTCTTACTATGTGTACTCCCCAAAATAAAAACACAGGTGAATAAATAAACAAATAAATATACAAATGAATAAATGAAGGAAATAATGGAATATAATATAATACAAACAGAAAAAGGGAAAAAAAATTCAGGGTAGAAACATCGAAAATGAGACGCGATAACATTATTTTCTTCGCGCCGCTGTTCGAATATTTCTGGTGGCAAGAAAAAAAAAGGTAAAAGGTTGAGTAAAATATGATGGTGAGTTGGTCCAAGAACCACCGAAGCACAATTTCAGCAACATATATTTTCCTCTCTCTCTCTCTCTCTCTCTCTCTCTCTCTCTCCTCTCTCTCTCTCTCTCTCTCTCTCTCTCTCTCTCTCTCTCAGCTAACAGGATCCAAAAAATGTTACTGCTGATTCTTCCCTCAAACACACACACACACACACACACCACCACACACACAACACCGCCTAGACGGCTCAGTTGGTTAGGGCGTCCGGCACCATTCTGTTGTCCCGCGTTCGATCCCCGACCCCGCTCAAACACGGGGATTTTTCCACTGAGAAATTCGGGCGGTTACTGTCCCCCTTGAACAAGGGGATGGGTGCGTGTGGTGTGTGAGGTCCCAGCATTGCCCAAAGTTCGGTAATAATGAGCTCCAAGCTCGCACCGGGCGGGTGAAACTGGCGATCGCGAGTCTGGCTCGCGTGGACAAGACCGTGGGTGAATGACACACACACACACACACACACACACACACACACACACCACACACACACACACACACACACAACAGAACACGTGGGCGGCATCGCAGTGAGTGGGTCTTTCTTTCTTCACCCTCCGCAAGACGAGAGCGGAAAAAAATGCACACAAAAAGGCGGAAAAAAAGGCGGGAAAACAACAACAGTGAAGACTTACCTGGAACCACTGATGAATTTCGCTTCCGGTTGACTCAATTAACACGTATAAAAATATAAACAAACAAACATAAACAACAAACATTCTCAGCAACATATACACCACAAACAGCTATGCCTCCTCCTCCTCCACCAACACAGTGCAAGAATAGAAACCTTCTCTTCAAGTTTATGAAAGAAGAAGAAGAAATAGAAGAAAGAAGGAAGAAGACGAAGGACACGTTGGCAAAGGTGGCACTGGAGATGGTAACGGAGCGAAGAGAACAGGAGGCGCAGACGAAGGAAGAGGAGGAGGGAGGAGGCAAAGACGAAAGAAGAGGAGGGAGGAAGGAAGAAAGAGGAGGAGAACACAAGCAGACATGACACACACCCTCCCCAAAACACACACATACAGATGCACACAGACACACATCCCCCCCCACACACAGAAATAACACTCACCGCCGGTTCTTGTTTAGCAGTGGTGGCATCTGCGTCGGAGAGTTCCCCTTCCCAGGACATCGGGCGCTCCTTCTCCGGGCCTTGCCGCTGCCGCAGACTGACCCGCGCCACCCCGCCGCGCACCAGGGCAGGGCCGTCGCCGGGCGGGCACGTGCGGGGGCCAGCAGGGAGGGAGGAAAAAATAAAGGTGTTGGATGGGGATATAATACGTAGAGTGGAGAAGACTTAGTGAGGTGTTGAATAGTAGGAGTGAAAGATCGATCGTTAATTTACAAGATAGAAGATTACAGATTGATATAATAGTTAGTAGTAGTAGTGAAGGATACGTGAAGGATTAGAAGCCAGTGCACATGGTAATAAACGGTGAATTTTGGGTTTTTACTAATAATAGACTAAAATTGAACATAAGATAAAAGGATCAGAGCAAATTATGGGAAGGAAGACACACACATGACTCGAAAGAAGAAAGAATTAAGAGCATATGAAATAATGATAATGACGTGAATAATACAGGACTAACACTCCCTTCCTTCCTTCCTTCTCCCTCTTCCCTCCCTCCCTTCCTTCTCCCTCTTCCCTTCCTTCTCCCTCTTCCCTTCCTTCCTTCTGCCTCTTCCCTCCCTTCCTTCTCCCTCTTCCCTTCCTTCCTTCCTTCTCCCTCTTCCCTCCCTTCCTTCTCCCTCTTCCCTCCCTTCCTTCTCCCTCTTCCCTTCCTTCCTTCTGCCTCTTCCCTTCCTTCCTTCCTTTCTTATCCCTCTCCCTCACCCCCCCCCCCCACATACACTCACTTACTCACTCACTCACACCCCACGAACACTCCCTCACCCAAAGCCTTCTCTATGTAATTATAGATTGAGACGGCCTTGCCTCACCCCCCCACAAACACAACACTCCAAAGACACTCACCGGTCAAGTCAAGGCTCTTAATTTCCATGTCGGTGTCAGAAGAGTCCTCCTCCCTGGGGGTCCCCGATGCCCGGCCGTTCAAGGGGGCGTCCTTAGGGGGGGCGGCGGTCTCGCTGCCCCCGCCCTCACTCTCCCCGCTGCTCCCACTCCGCTGTCCTGCAAGAACCATAACACTACATTCATCGCATCCCATTACTCTCACCTCCACTCACCTCCTCCTCCGTCAACTCCTCCTCCCTCCCTTCCATCAACTCCTCCTCCTCCTCATTTTCCTTGTTATATTATGTCCTGTTCTCCTGCATGTAGTTCAATAGCAGGTACCCTCGTTATATAAGTAGGCCCACACGACCCCTGGTATCTGTTTTTCCTATGTAATCCTCCCTCCTCCTCCATGTTTATCTTTCCCAAAAAACCATGCTCCTGCTTCTCCTCCTTGTTATATTATTTCTACATTTCTCCTCTTACTCCTTCCACTTTTTCCATGGCATTCTGAAGCATCGCCCTTAACTTCTTACAAAAAAGTTAGCTCATGTGATTCTCTCTACATCTTTTCCTCTTCCTCCACCAATTTTTTCTCTCTCTAAAAAGTTACATTTTTCTTCTAACTTCCAATATTTCTGCAACAACCACTAGCACTAAATTTTCCTCCTCTTCCTTTTTGTCTCCTTTGATATTTTTTCCCATTAACAATATTTTACAACTATAATTCTTGTTTTATATTTTACGCGATTCTGCTGACACACACACACACACACACACACAGAGGAGGGGCAGGTATATGGGGGATGCAGGTGGTGTGAGGTGATAGTGGTTGGAAGGCAAAGCTACAAGATGAAGATGATAACAGAATGATAACAGAATGACATGAACAAAGGGTTGCATCACCTTTCTTATTATCACACACACACACACACACACACACACACACACACACACACACACACACACACACACACACACACACACACACACACACACACACACACACACACACACACACACACACACACACACTGAGTAGCAACAAATGGTTCTTATCTCTTATCTCCTGTCTATAATGATACCGTATCCTCTTGTTACTAAGGCTTCCTCACCCACGTCCTGTCTGCTTCTAGCTATCTAATTCCTGTCCCCTGTCTAATTCCTATCTACCTGTCATTCCCTCCCTCAGCTAGTCAGTCTGTCCACCTGTCTTTTCTGCATTCCTGTCTATTTCGTGTGTCATTTATATCCTGTTCATTTTTATCTGTCTATCTGGTTGTCTGTCTGTCGGCTTTCTCGTGTTTTTGAGTTGTGGTGGGGTAGTGGTAGTAGTGGTGATGGTGGTGGGGTTGGTGGTTGTGGTGGTGGTGGTGGTGGTGGTGGTGGTGGGGGGTAGTGGTAGTGGTGGTGGTGGTGATGGTGGTGTTGGTGGTGTGGTGGGGTAGTGGTAGTAGCGGTGGTGGTGGTGGTGGTGGTGGTCATGGTGGTGGTGGGGTAGTGGTGGTGGTGGTGGTGGTAGTAGCGGTGGTGGTGGTGGTGGTCATGGTGGTGGTGGTGGTGGTGGTGGGGTGGGGTAGTGGTGGTGGTGGCGTGGTAGCGTGGGGAAGGTGGTGCTAATAGTGGTTCATGTAATACTAACAGATTTTTACATGTTTTCTCTTTTTCATGGTCTTTCTCTCTCTCTCTCTCTATTTACTTTTATTCTTTTCATATTTTTTTTATTCCATTTGGTACGCTCTTCGGGAGACAATCTTCGGTTGACGTGTTCAAATATAACTTCCGATTATATTTAAGGTTGGGGGCCTCGTGGCGCAGTGGTAAAGTTCTGGTTCCATATCAAGCTGAGCTCCAATCTCATGAGTTCGAAACCAGCCCGGGGCATGGAATTACTTGTAATCGTTGCCTTCGCCGCGCCTGGCCGGCAGCCCTTCCTACACACAAAGTATTTTCCTACACACACTACAGACCACGGTTGGGGTCTGGTGGAGGAGGGATGGGCAGTGATGGCGAAGGACCTCTCGGCGGAGTCCTGAAGTCCTCCCTCACGCCCAGGGAACCCTCTCGGCGGCGTCCTGAAGGTGCCTCACCCTGACTGTACCCGACCACAAAGGTTCTGACACGCACACACACGCACGCGGGCCGCCGCGTGAAGGCAACACTAATGCGGGGTTCAGACTACATGTATTTGCTACGTGCGTCTTGTCAACGTGACGTCACCGTGACGTCACTTCCTGCTTGTGTGACCTTGAAAGACGTGCGTCTCTGGAGGCAAAGATTCGGAGCTTCCAATTCTTTTGGCGCGCTGCGTGAGCGGTGGTGCCACAATTTATAGAACATTATACGTAACTAAGTTTTGCAATATCAAAATAATGCTGTATCCAAGGTCTGATTTAAAATATATTGATTATCAATGATTCTGGAAGACAATATTAGTAATGGAAGACATACATGATGTGAAAATATTGTGTCCCGCTGCTTGGAACGGCGGAACAGCGGCAACGCTGCTTGAATGTAAGCTCTACCAACACCACTACCTCTGGTGTATTTCCTGCGTTATTTCTCGTGTTCTCTAGTTCTAACCCTCTCACGTGCCCCTCTAGTAACTACTATATACCATCCTTCCTACAGCATCACGCTACGCCACCAACACCCTCTACAGGCCGTGTAATAGGTAGTAATTATTAGTGATTTGAAAAATACAGCCACGACTGCCATATGTGGCAACACCTGTGGACCCCGCTATACCGAATCCACTTGTAACCTTTGCAATAGCCTGCTGTCAGGGGATTGTAGCGCAATATAGGTAGAGCAGGGAGTGAAGGGGTATATAGTGAAGGGAGTAATAGATGTGTCATGGGGTACAAAAGGGAGGAAGTAAGGAAAGCAAGGCGGTTTTATACTGCAATTTTTTCTGATAAGAGCGAGCGGGAATGACCAGTGAGACGAGGTAACGTCATCGTGGCGTCACGGTGACGTCACGATAACAAGACGCACGTAGCAAATACGTGAAGTCTGAACCGGGCCTAACATTTCTCACTTTCGTAGTATACGGGGAAGACAACATTTTGACTCATTTGCATTTAGGAAAAAACATATTTACTCTTTTGAAACAGAAAATGAAGAATCCATTTGTCAGTATCTCTCTTTCTCGCCACCAGCCAGGGTAAAATCAATCAATCCGCAACCAAATTTTTTCCATCCTAAACCCCCACAAAAAACAGCTTCGATTTTACATACATCACAAACCAAGAAATCGATAAACATAGGCAACATCGTAATAACAAATAAATAAAAAGACATATACAAACACAAAAACAAAAACACTACAAAATACGCAAACAAAACTAGACAAAATTAATGAATAAACAAATAATAAAAATAATCAATAACTCCATGACAAAGGCGGGTTTGCAGTCGTGGCAACAACTTCCCCCACCAATCCCCCCCCCATGGCAACTCCCCCTTCCCCCCCTCACTTTCCCCACCAAGACACCCCCCTTTCCCCCCTGGATTTAGCCCCGCCTCGCAGCCACCCACCAAAAAACTACCAAGTAAAGTGTAGGTATTCTTTTTTATCTTTTTCTTTTGCATCATGAGTGGGTACAAGTAGGAGAAGAAAAGCAGGAGCAGGAGGAGAGGAGGAGGAGGAGGAGGAGGAGAGGAGGAGGAGGAAGAGGACCAAATATAAGGACGCGGACAAGGACGCAGAAAAGGATGAGGAGGATTAACACACACACACACACACTCACACACACACACACACACACACACACACCACACACACACACACACACACACACACACACATACACACACACACACACACATACACTCACACACACACACGTCAGGCAAGAGAGTAGCATGACCAACACCCTTGCACGTTTAAAGGGAATGTGCCTGTAAAGGTGAACTCAACCTGTAAGCCAGTGGGGTAACGCGAGAGGTGGAGGAGGAGGAAGAGGAAGAGGGGGAAGAGGAAGAGGAGGAAGAGGAAGAGAGGGAGGTGGAGGAGGAGGAGGAGGAGGAGGAGGCTTTTTGACAGGTTACGTTCTAATATAATAGTAATAATGAAAGCAGTAATGAGATGAAAACATTAAAATAAAAATACATCATTGTTTTTATTAACATTATTGCTCTCATAACAGCAACACTACTACTTCTACTACTACTACTACTACTACTTCTACTACTACTACTACTACTTCTACTACTACTACTACTACTACTACTACTACTATTACTACTACTACTGCTACTACTACTACTACTACTACTACTACTACTACTGCTACTACTACTACTACTACTTCTAAAACTCTTTTCTATGCTACTCTCTGCTACTACTATTTCTACTAACAAATACTTCCTCTACTCTCTACAAACTACTCTACTATACACTACTACTACTACTCTACCACCAATAATAATAAAAAGAAGTAGAAAGCTAAACCTTTACTCAATTCGCTCTCTCTCCCCCTCTCTCTCTCCCCTCTCTCTCTCCTCTCTCCTCTCTCTCTCCTCTCTCCCCCCCTCCCCCTCTCTCTCTCTCTCTTTCTTCTCTTTTCTTTTTCCCCCATCAAGACATTAACCCTCTAATTCAAAAAGGGTTTTTTTGGTAAGAAAAGAATGAATGAGTGTGTAGTGATGTATGGTTTGTATGTATGTGTATGTGTGTGTTGTGTGTGTGTGTGTGTGTTGGTGTGTGTGTGTGTGGTGTGTGTGTGTGTGTTTGACCTTTCATTTCCAACAGCACACACACACACACCCCAAAACCCCCACACCACACCACACACAACACACAACACACCCACACACACACACACACCACACAACGAGACAAACAGCTAAGAAAAAATACAGAGAGAAACGACAAAAAAAAAAACTTATAAAAAAAAACCATAAAGACCAAAACTCACGACAACCGCGACACCAATCCCCCTTGAGACAAACTGTTTGGGCGAGCAGAGCGTGACTTCACGGGGAAACTCACCTGTTTGGGTTTTTGACAATGGGGTGAGGTGAACAAGGGGGGGGGGTGAAAGGAGGGGAGGTGGTGGGGGGAAAAGGGAGGGAGGAGGGGGGAAGCGCGGGGGTTATACTCACAGCGACTTCTGGGGGAAGAGGGGGAATACAAAGGAAACAAAAACAGCAACGACCGATAGGTCCTTACAACTGTTTGTTTTAACACCTCCTAACTAATAATAAGAGGAAAGGGATGGAAGTAGAAGGCTCCTCCCCCCCACCCATCCCCCGCCGAACGGGCCCGGGAAAAAAAAGTGATACCAGCAATATAAAAAACTGAGGAATTTGTGAGGAAAGTTAAAGCTTAATCTAGGGCCTTTACTACTATTTTGTGGGGTAGGTTTAGTGCTTGTAGTGGGCATGTTATGTGTGTTTTGAATGGGTGAACACAGTGGGGGTTTCAAGGGGGGGCGGCACCCTTGCCTGGCGCTTTTTTGGGAGGCAGCATCAATCAGGCCCCACTCCTTTAAATCCAGCGGTTTGTATTTTTTCCATGTAGGACGCCGTACACTTCAATGCCTCCTGCGCAGTGCCCCGGGTACCAAAATCCCGATGGGGGTCAAAACTGTCAGGCCCCCTAACTGAACCCAGCCCTCACATCAGGTATAGTGGTAACCGTTAACTGGGGGCTATCTGTGTGTGTTATGAGGTCAAGTAGTTTGGTGTAGGCTCAGTGGGGAAAAGTTCGGGGTGGTGCGGCGCCTTGCCTGGCGCTTTCTTGGGAGGCACATCAATCACCCCCAGCCCCGTTTAAATCCACTGGGGTATCCCTTTCCAAGTAGGACGCCGGCACTTCAATGCCCCCTGCGCAGTGACCCCGGTATAAAAACCCGATGGTGGTCACTAATGCGGGGCCCTTCAAACCACAGCCGTCACAGGTAAAATTTTGTAGTAGTGACCGTTTACTGGGGGCTGCCCGAGACGTGGGGAGGGGTTGTGTAGACGCGACTCGAAATCATTTAGCAATGAAGTAAGTTTCAGAGGCCCGCGAGATAAATTTATTTTCCCGAGATAAACAGTCAACGGGGATTTGTATAATTTTATCGAGGCGTTTTTTTAAATGTTCTATTGTATTTGATTTACTACGTCAAAGCAGCCCTTTCCCATACGTTTACAAACGTTTGTGAAGAATACTTTCTTCGTTCGTTAAAAACCTTTTTTCCCCCTTGCTTATTTTAAATCCGTTGTTCTAGTTGATTTGCCCGGGTCTAGGGGAAAAAGATTTTCTGGGACTAGTTCGAAAATCCATTGAAGATTTTAAATCTTCGAGGGGGCACCTCTTATCCTTCTTTTTTGTTAGTGGGAAAAAGTTAAGTTCTTTGACCGATTTTCGTACGTTTTATTTCGCAATCTAGGTTTATTTTATTTACTCGCGCTGTTTTTTTTTCTAGTTTATCTATGTCCTTTTTATAATAAGGTGACCAGAACGCACACAGTTTTTCTAGATGGGGGCGAAAAAGCGAGTTAAAAAGAGTGAGTATAATTTTTTCAGATTTGAAACTAAAGTTCGTCCAAAAAGCAACCCAATTTTTTTTCAGTTTTTACTACCTCTATTTTTTGGTTATTCGGTTTGAGATTTTTCGATTTTATAACCCTAAATCTTTTTTTTTATAAACCTTGTTATTTGGGAAATCGTTCATAGAAACTTTTTGGGGGTTTTTTATTACCTAGTATACAGACATTTGTAAAGGGTTTTGAATTCTTTTTCCATGTTTTTGCCCCTTCTTTTAGGGGTTTTTAAAGTCTTTTTGGTTGGCCGGGAAAATTTGTAAGGCTTGTTTGTGTTTTTTCGTGTCATCACAATTTCGATACCCTGCTGTGTTTCCCTCGTCAATGTCATTTATGATATTAAGAACGGGATGGTCCGGAACTGATCCTTGGGAACCCCCACTATTTACACTGGTCCGTCAGAAGAATTTCCAGTTTTACCAAACCCCTTTTTTACGATTTGACCCCTTTTCTATCCCAATTGAAAGATGGCCTGTTATACCATGAGCTTTTACTTTCTAATGAAGTTATGAGGAACTTTTTCGAAAAGCTTTTTGAAAAAGAGGTAAACTACGTCTACTGCCCCTGTTGTCGTACTTTTGAAAACACTTTGTAAAAATCCAAAATATTTGAGAGGATGAGCTTTATTTTTTGATCCTCTGCGATCTTTGATTTGTCATTTCTTCTAAGAAATTAAAGATTTTGTCTCTTTTTGATGGATTCCTTTAATTTTCCAGCAACTATGTTAAACTGATTGGCGATATTTCCCCGGCTGCACTTGTTCCCTTTTTTTAAATTGGGTGTGAATTTGCTAGTTTCCATTCCACGGTACATTTCCGGTGAGTAAAACTTATTAAAAAAGAGGAAAGTGGTTTTTACTATTTCGTTCTTTGCTTCTTTTAAAATGCGTGGCGAATTTTTTCAGGACCGGACTTTGTTTATCTTCTGTTATTTATGCGAGCAAAAAGTCACTTTCCCGAAAGGTTAATGGCTGAGGCAAGTACCTTTTTTCGGGGTTTTTGGGATGGGTTGATTTTGCGTGTTTTCCCTTGAAGACTGATTTTCAAAAAAGTTATTTAGAGTATCCGCCCTAGATACTTCTTTTTTGTGTGGTTCGCCCTTTCCATTTCCACGGTCCTATGGTTGACGTCATTTCTTTTTTTTCCCTTTTAACATCTGTAGAATTCTTTAGGGTTTGATTTTCTCATTTCGCAATACGACTTCAAAATTTTTCTTGCTTGCTAAAGAGTTTTTTCGTTTTCGTCTAATTCTGTCGTGTCGCGTTTTTCGTCTCATTTTTTGTTTCTATTTTTTTTTCATATCACCTTTTTACTGCAAGGCTGTCCCTTTATTTCGCGGGTCCACCTTTCGGTTTAAAAGGTTTGAAAAAATCGCCTATATCGCATCGGTATTGAGGATTGTATTTCTAAGTTAACTTTCCGGTGAAATTTATCCATGCTACTTTATGTCGTTACTTTCTGAGATAACATTCCAAAGGTTTCGTTAAGTTCTTTTTAGTTTTCTGAAATCTGCCTTTTGTAAACAAACTTTTTTTTTCTTTGACTTCGCTTGTCTTTCTGTGTTAATACTGAAAAATAAAGCCCGGGGTCACTGCTACTAAAAATTTGGATCCGACGTTAACGTTTCTGACAAAATTTTCGTTTGTTTAAAATAAGATCTAGAATATTTTTGCCTCTCTTGGATATCCACGTGTTTGGGATAAAACCTTTCTTGGGGATTTGAATAGAGAGTGTGCCCCCAATTGTTTTAAGCGGCCGCCCCAACTATTTAACG
>JACEEZ010023321.1:20000-32500 GCA_016584305.1 Chionoecetes opilio
GTCTGTCTGTCTGTCTCTCTCTCTTATCATACTTTTTATCACCTTTTCTTATATTATTTATCAATTTCCTGCAATACTATCAATTGTCCTGAGAGAGAGAGAGAGAGAGAGAGAGAGAGAGAGAGAGAGAGAGAGAGAGAGAGAGAGAGAGAGAGAGAGAGAGAGAGAGAGAGAGAGAGAGAGAGAGAGAGAGAGAGAGAGAGAGAGATGTACGAAGAGAAAGAGAGAGAGAGAGAGAGGTACGAAGAGAAAGAGAAAGAGAGTGGTACGAAGAGAAAGAGAGAGAGAGTGGTACGAAGAGAAAGAGAGAGAGTGGTACGAAGAGAAAGAGAGAGAGAGACAGGTACGAAGATAAAGAGAGAGTGGTACGAAGAGAAAGAGAGAGAGAGACAGGTACGAAGAGAAAGAGAGAGAGAGAGAGGTACGAAGAGGAAGAGAGAGAGTGGTACGAAGATAAAGAGAGAGAGAGTGGTACGAAGATAAAGAGAGAGAGAGAGAGTGGTACGAAGATAGAGAGAGAGAGAGACAGGTACGAAGAAAAAGAGAGAGATGAAGCATAAGAACATAAGAAAATAAGGAAGCTACAAGAGGCCGTGAGACCTACACGAGGTAGTTCCTGTAAAGATGAAGGTACTAAGAGAAAGGCAGCAAGGAAGGGAGGGAGGGAAGACGGGAGAAAGAAGGAAAAATGAAAATGAAGAGAAAGTGAAAAAAAGGTGAAAAAAATGCTATAGGGAGGAAGCAGAGGCACCGGAAATGCTTCGAGCTTCCTGAAATTCCAGTTTGTATCGATTGGTAAGGTCGTGTACCCTGCCGCCTTGCCTCTTCCTCCTCCTCCTCCTCCTCCTCCTCCTCTCCTGACCTTTCTTCCCTACACACAGTTCTTCGTCAAAGTCTAGTGCAATCTGCGCCTGTTCTGAATCACCGCCACCTCCGCCACCATCACAAGTTCACAACCATCACTACCTCCACCTCTTCCACCACCTCCTCCACCACCACCACCACCTCCTCCACCACCACCACCAGCTCCTCCACCACCACCACCAGCTCCTCCACCACCTCCACTTCCCTCCCTCGCATAACTGAAATGAATGTTTGGAATGTCTGTGTGTGTATACGGAAGAACATGTGTGTGTGTGTGTGTGTGTGTGTGTGTGTGTGTGTGTGTGTGTGTGTGTGTGTGTGTGTGTGTGTGTGTGTGTGTGTGTGTGTGTGTGTGTGTGTGTGTGTGAGAGAGAGAGGGAGAGAGAGAGAGAGATGGAGAGAGAGAGAGATGAGAGGAGAGGAGAAGAGAGAAGAGAGAGAGAGAGAGGAGGAAGGAAGGGGGGGGAGAGAGAGGAGAGAGAGAGGGAGAGAAGAGAGAGAGAGAGAGAAAAGAGAGAGGAGAGAGGGAGAAGAGAGAGAGAGAGAGAGAGTATATTACCGTTATTCGAACAAAAAAAAACGTTTTTGCAATACTATTACTACTACTACTACTATTCAGAACTATTTATTCAGAATTTATAAAATAACTTTTTTTAGATAATAGCATGGATGCAAGTTTAGCAATGAATTACTTGGGTTCAGAACCATGAAATTATGAGAGCAGTTCCACTTCCTTTAAGTTCATGATGTTTTGTTTTTGTTTTTGTGATATGTAATATACAACTCCTTGTATGTTATGCAATAAAGATGATGATGATGATGATTATGATGACTACTACTACTACTACTACTACTTACTACTACTATGCTACTACTACTACTACTACTAATAACAATACCAGCACTACTTTTACTATCACAATCCCTACTACTACTACTATTACTACTACTACTACTACTACTACTACTACTACTTCTACTACCTACTATGCTACTACTACTACTACTACTAATAACAATACCACCACTACTTTTACTATCACAATCCCTACTACTACTACTACTATTACTACTACTACTACTATTACTACTACTACTACTACTACGACTACTACTACTACTACTACTACTACTACTATGCTACTACTACTAATAATAATAATAACAATACCACCACTACTTTTACTATCACAATCCCTACTACTACTACTATTACTACTACTACTACTACTACTACTACTACTATGCTACTACTACTACTAATAATCATAACAATACCACCACTACTTTTACTATCACAATCCCTACTACTACTATACTACATATACTTATTTAATACAAACTATTATTTACTAACAATAAAAACAACCAGCGTAAAAACAATAACAAAAAATAAAAATAAAAACAATAGAGCTCCCTGGCGGTCACGTGGTTCAGCAGGGACAGAGCGCGGCGCCGCCCCCCCAGTCACCCATTGTCAGCACCTCAAGATAAGTCCTCCGTCAGCGACACCTACACCGTTATTTTTACACACCTGAGCGACGCACCTAATGACCCTGAATGTCCCCTACCTTCCCTCCCATGCCTCCTTCCTCCCATCATATTCCCTCCATCCTTCTATCTATCCCCTCCCTCCCATCCCATGTTTCTCCTTCTCATAACATTCCCTCTATCCTTCTATCCCTTCCTCCCTCCCATCCCATGTTTCTCCTCCTCATAACATTCCCTCAAATATTCTCATCAGGTAGTCAGTACGAAGTCATTAGGGAGCTTTAAAAAGAGGCTGGATGGGGATGAAAGGATGGGGATGGGGATGGGAGGGATGGGGATGGGGATGGGAAAAGGAGGCTGGATGGGGATTCATGGATGGGGATGAAAGGATGGGGATGGGGATGGGGGGGATGGGGATGGGGATGGGAAAAGGAGGCTGGATGGGGATTCATGGATGGGGATGAAAGGTGGAGGTAGGTAGTGTTAAGTGACAGGAACTACCACGTGTAGGTCTCGCAGCCTCTCGTAGCTTCCTTATTTTCTTATGTTCTTATGTTTTTATTCTATCTCTGTCCCCTACCTTCCCTCCCTTGCTTCTCCCTCTAATCACATTCCCTCCATCATTCTATCTGTGTCCCTTCTATCTCTCCCCTCGTCACCGCTGCGGCAGGAGAGGGGAAGGTGAGGGGAAGGGGGCGCGTCACAAAGCTACACACACACTCTATACATCCTGAGCTGCCTGGGTCCTCCTCTTCTTTGTCTAAGGTCGCCGAGTCGAGGCATTTCCCAGACGCTCTATCGTTCTATATTTTCACTCGTGTCATCAGCGGCAGTGGCTCCCTTCATTCCCTTCCTTCCCCCCTCCCTCCCACAATACCTGAGCCCCCCTCCCCCCCCCGCCCCGCCACCTGTCGTTATCATCCCTGTAGGGGGGCGACGGAGGGGCGCTCGTAGGTGGTGGGTTGTCCTTCTCATCCCTAACCTACGACTCGTAACTCGTCTTGTTCGCAGTTACCCGCGTGAGTCTCCAGCTAGTGCGAGTTGCGTCACCAGCTGGCGGGGCACAGATGGTTGGCAAGATGGCAGATGGTGGTGGTGGTGGCTATGTGTACCCTAACCACTCCGCCCCACCTCCCCCCGCCCCGCCCCGCCCCGCTATGCCACCCTCTCTTTGTTGTCGGTGTGGGGTCAGCTAAGGTCCCCCGTCGGTGGTGGCACGCCAAGGGCCTCTCGCCTCTCCACGCCGGTGTAAACAGTGACCGTCACAATTTTTGCTTCGAGTTTTAAAGGAGACGAGCCGGAGGAAGGAGGAAGGAGTGACACGGTGCATGGAGGAGGAGAGGGAGAAGGAGGAGGAGAGGAGGAGTAGGGAGAGATGATAAAGGAAACTGACAAAAATATGAGAGCAAGAAGGATAGGTATGATTTATTCGAGGAAGTGAAAGAGGAAGCAGGCGACAAATTCACGAAGAACAGAGAGAGAGAGAGAGAGAGAGAGAGAGAGAGAGAGAGAGAGGAGAGCGAAGAGAGAGAGAGAGGAGAGAGAGAGAGAGGAGAGAGGAGAGAGAGAGAGAGAGAGAGAGAGAGAGAAGGGGATGAGAACAAAATCTGCAACACAAAGAATAAAAAGAAATCATAAATAAAGGAACAGAAGGACCAGCTGGCAAAGAAGGAGAGAGGAGAGAGAGAGAGAAGAGAGAGAGAGAGAGAGAGAGAGAGAGAGGAGATGAGAGAGAGAGAAGAGAGAGAGAGAGAGAGAGAGAGAAGAATTACCTGACAAAGAAGAAGAAAAATTAAACAAAGGGAGGGAGAGAAGAGGGAGAAACCACCTGACGAATAGGAGGAGGAGGAGGAAGGAGGAAGAAGAGACCCCTACCACGTGAGAGGGAGAGAGAGAGAGAGAGAGAGAGAGAGAGAGAGAGAGAGAAGAGAGAGGAGAGAGAGAGAGAGAGAGAGAGAGAGAGAGAGAGAGAGAGGAAAACCGAGAAAGGGAGAGAAAGACTGGCACAAGCTGTCACTCTGGTATTCACTCCTTCACTCCCTTTTCCTACATACCCTCTCTTTACTACATTCCTCAGCCGTACCCTTCCCCCCCCCCCCCCCTGCAACTCTTCCTGCCTGACGCCCGCAGCACTTTCCTTGTCACCCTACTACCCTCCCTTGGCACGGCGCATACGGTACTCCGGTACACGGCGCTACGTACTTACCCCCAATACAAGGCAAGGTGTGGTGGCCACTATACAATTTTGCTTTTCCTTACATTGTCTTCACTAAATGATGCACTAAATAATATAATTTTCCCAGACACACTAAAAAAAAGGTGTAACTTTGCACCTTTAAAGGTGCAAAATGATGTCACAGATTTTGCACCTTTAAGGGTGCAAAGTTGCACCCATAAGATTGCACAGTTGAAACCCTAAGGGGGGTTGCACCTTAAGAGATACAACTATGCACCCTTATGAGTGCAACTTTGCACCCTTAAAGGTGCAAAAGTTACACCAATTTGCACCTTTAAATGTGCAAAGTTGCACCTTTTTTTCTTAGTGTGTATTTTCGTAGACTCGATATGACTTTTAAATGTTTGTATGTATAATTATGTTCCCTTCCTCCCTTCCCTCCTCTTCTTTCTTTCCCTATTTTCCCTCTTTGTTCTCTATTATCTTCATTCCTCACTTTCCTCTTCCTCCTCCTCTTCTGATATTATCTATTCCTCCGATCTGAATTATTCGTACTCAAACTTTTCATTCACCTTCGTTGCCTTTCTTGCTCTTTCTAACATTCTAAATTGCGGTCCTCTTCCTCCTCTTCGTTTTCCTCAATCCCCTTCTTAAGCCCTTCACCTGACTCGTCCTAACATGCCATAGAAGGGAAGGGAAGGGAACGACCATACTGAGAGGAATGAATGGGAAAGGAATGTTTGCAGAAGATACTGAAGACATTTTGAGAAGTCATGAAAGGATGATGGGAAAGGAAAATAAGGAACAGATAAGGAAGAGAAAAAGAGGTCTGATATAAATGGCAGCGGCAGTGGAAGAGAAGAAAGGAAGTAAATCTAAGGGAGGGGAAAGGAAGACATTATGTAGCAAGGTCAGAACAGAAATGTCGTTGTCTTTTTGTTGTGGAAGCAGAGAGGGGGGGGGGAGAGAGAGAGAGAGAGAGAGAGAGAGAGGAGAGAGAGAGAGAAGAGAAGAGAGAGAGAGGAGAGAGAGAGAGAGAGAGAGAGAGGAGAGAGAGAGAGAGAGAGAGGAGAGAGGAGAGAGAGAGAGAGAGAGGGGGGAAGGAGTGGGTCAATGGAGGAGGTAAGATGGGGTGGAGAGAGGGAGGGAGGGAGCCAGAGGGAGGGAGGGAGGGAGGGAGGGAGGGATTCTTGCCCAAATTAGACACAAAGTCGTAGGTTCATAAGGCGGCAGATCCAATGAAGCTGACAAAGTAATACATCAATAAATAAAGAAAATAAACAATGGCAAAAATAAGTATTGTGTGATTCTTGTGTCTGTCTGTCTGTCTGTCTGTCTGTCTGTCTGTCTGTGCAATGTCTACTGTCTTGAATCACCTGTCTGTCTGTCTGTCTGTGGCAATGTTACTGTCTTGAATCACCTGTCTGTTCTGTCGTCTGTGCAATTCTACTGTCTGAATCACTGTCTGTCTGTCTGTCTGTCTGTCTGTGCAATGTCTACTGTCTTGAATCACCTGGTCTGTGTCTGGTTGTCTGTGCAATGTCTACTGTCTTGAATCACCTGTCTGTCTGTCGTGTCTGTCTTGTCCTGTCTGTGCAACTGTCTACTGTCTTGAATCACTGTCTGTACCTGTCTGTCTGCTGTCTGTGCAATGTCTACTGTCTTGAATCACCTGTCTGTCTGTCTGTCTGGTTGTCTGTGCAATGTCTACTGTCTTGAATCACCTGTCTGTCTGTCTGTCTGTGCAATGTCTACTGTCTTGAATCACCTGTCTGTCTGTCTGTCTGGTTGTCTGTGCAATGTCTACTGTCTTGAATCACCTGTCTGTCTGTCTGTCTGTGTCTGCAATGTCTACTGTCTTGAATCACCTGTCTGTCTGTCTGTCTGGTTGTCTGTGCAATGTCTACTGTCTTGAATCACCTGTCTGTCTGTCTGTGCAATGTCTACTGTCTTGAATCACCTGTCTGTCTGTCTGTCTGGTTGTCTGTGCAATGTCTACTGTCTTGAATCACCTGTCTGTCTGTCTGTCTGTGCAATGTCTACTGTCTTGAATCACCTGTCTGTCTGTCTGTCTGGTGTCTGTGCAATGTCTACTGTCTTGAATCACCTGTCTGTCTGTCTGTCTGTTGGCATGTTACTGTCTTGAATCACCTGTCTGTCTGTTGTCTGTGTGCAATGTCTACTGTCTTGAATCACCTGTCTGTCTGTCTGTCTGGTTGTCTGTGCAATGTCTACTGTCTTGAATCACCTGTCTCGTCTGTCTGGCTGTCTGTGCAATGTCTACTGTCTTGAATCACCTGTCTGTCTGGTTGTCTGTGCAATGTCTACTGTCTTGAATCACCTGTCTGTCTGTCTGTCTGGTTGTCTGTGCAATGTCTACTGTCTTGAATCACCTGTCTGTCTGTCTGTCTGTCTGTCTGTGCAATGTCTACTGTCTTGAATCACCTGTCTGTCTGGTTGTCTGTGCAATGTCTACTGTCTTGAATCACCGTCTGTCTGTCTGTCTGGTTGTCTGTGCAATGTCTACTGTCTTGAATCACCGTCTGTCTGTCTGTCTGGTTGTCTGTGCAATGTCTACTGTCTTGAATCACCTGTCTGTCTGTCTGTCTGTCTGGTTGTCTGTGCAATGTCTACTGTCTTGAATCACCTGTCTGTCTGTCTGTCTGTCTGGTTGTCTGTGCAATGTCTACTGTCTTGAATCACCTGTCTGTCTGTCTGTCTGTGCAATGTCTACTGTCTTGAATCACCTGTCTGTCTGTCTGTCTGTCTGGTTGTCTGTGCAATGTCTACTGTCTTGAATCACCTGTCTGTCTGTCTGTCTGTCTGGTTGTCTGTGCAATGTCTACTGTCTTAAATCACCTGTCTGTCTGTCTGTCTGTTGGTTGTCTGGCAATGTCTACTGTCTTGATCACTGTTGTTGTCTGTGTTGTTGTCTGTGCAATGTTACTGCTTGAATCACCGTCTGTCTGTCGTGTCTGTGCTGTTATGTGGTTGTTGTTGCTGTCTTGTTAGGTGCTTGTATTTGCTGATAGAATAAATAATGATAGAAGGTAATAGGAAGGTTGTGAGTGTGTGTGTGTGTGGTGTGTGTGTGTGTGTGTGTGTGTGTGTGTGTGTGTGTCGAACTTGTGTGTGTGTGGTTGATGTGGCTGGTCATGTGTGTGTGTGTGTGTGTGTGCGTGTGCTCTTGTACGTGTGTGTGTGTTTGGTCGTGTGCTGTGTGTCCTCAACCAAAGAAGGTTCACAACATAGGTCCGGGAAAAACATACCCAACACGACGTCACGTGTTTCCCAGGCAAGGCACTCCCCCCCCCCACTCCTCCACTACCCCCAACTCCCATGTGGCACCTTCTTGGCATTCTCTGCTTCCACCCCTGCCCCCTCCTGACGCCGCTGTTGGCAACCTCCTCCTCCTCCTCCTCCTCCTCTTGGCACTCTGTCCTCTGCGAATATGAACTGCTTTGATTGTTTCTTTCAAGCCCAGCCAACGCCGCAGGAACGCAGTGTGTGTGTGTGTGTGTGTGTGTGTGTGTGTGTGTGTGTGTGTGTGTGTGTGTGTGTGTGTGTGTGTTATTCTTTAATAGTTTTGATCAACTGTTCAGTCATATGCTAACAAAAAAAAGGTTGTTTGTAAGGTTCTTTATAATGTTTGCAGTTGTATGATGGGCCGTGAGTGGTTGTTAGGGCGTACCTCAGAGTACGAAAAGCCTCTTTGAGGACTACAATGACTTGATTATATAACACCTATATCATTATGTAATCTGACTTCTTTATACAATTATTTAATAGATTTGTAGTCCATAAACTATCTATCTATCTATCTATATTTGTGTCCCGCGACGCTATATGTACTTGGCAATCGTTTAAAAGTAGGTGGCAAGTGTTGGGCGTGTGTGCCTGTTGGAGGGTGAGGAGTGTGGGCGCGAGGCGGGCGGGGTTGTGCTAGGTTGGCGTGTGTATGGTGTGGGCGGTGTTGACGTGTGGTGCATGGGAAGGATGTTGGTGTGTGCCTGGTGGCGGCGTTGGGTGTTGGCGTGTGCCTGGTGGCGGCGTTGGGTGTTGGCGTGTGCCTGGGGGCGGCGTTGGGTGTTGGCGTGTGCCTGGGGGCGGGGACACTGAGTACAGACAACACTAGAGAGTATACAGTACAGGAGCAGAGACTCACCTAGGGCAGGCGAGGAGTGGGCAGCGGGCGGCGGGTCCTTGTGGGCGGGTATGGGGGACTCCGTGGGAGTCGGTGGAAGTCGATGGGGCGGGTGTTGGTGGGCCACGAGAGGAGGTGGGTTGGCCACGAGCGTGCGGTGCCTGAGGTGGGGCGAGGCCATGTGTGTCGGAGGCGGGTGGGCCACGTGGGCTGGGGGCGCCACGTGGGCCACCTTGGGCGGCAGGAGAGGTGAGTTGAGGGAGGTAATGACGTGGGTGTGACCAAGGGTGTGACCCCCGTTCACCGCCTTGTCGCGGGCAGGGGCCGGTGTGGGCGCGTGGAGGGTATCCATGGCGAGGTCGAGAGGTCGGGTCGGCAGGCTTGGAAGGGTCAGGCTGGGAGAGCCGGGTGGGCGAGGCGGCGAGTCACCTGGGCGGGCCACCCTCGCCTGGGCGCCGCGAGTCCTGTCTTCCCGAGCACCGCCGCGGCGCGACACACACACACACTCGCCGGCGGAGGGGGTCACTGCTAGGTACCCAAGCCTGGTCCAACAGTTAGTGGTAGCAACCTAAATTTCATTTTCCCTAGAGGGCTGCCGCGGACACCACCGCTACGGCCGCCATGCTGCAGTGACTGCAGTGAGCGAGAGGCGCGACAAACACTACTGGCGGCTCTTGCTCCGCACTGGGGTCGCGACAAACGGCGCTGCTCGACCCTCGCCTCACGCCACCCTGGGGATCAGCACCCCGCGGCGCCTCTTCACAGACACCAAAGACGCCCTGAAGAGGTCGACCTCGACGTCTCCAGGCGGGCCAAAGGCCTCCCAGCGGGGGGCAGCTTGCGTCTGCCTCGGCGGCGTTAGTCCTCCTGACGCCTGGGGGGAGGCAGCTCTCCCGGGGTGAGTGTCCCGGGGAGGGCTCAGGGCGCCCCTGGGGAGGCTGGTGTCCTCAGAGAAGGCAGGCGGCTGGCCCGGGTTCTCTGCTGGTGACCCAAGGCGGTAACACGCTCACAGGGGGTGACAACTGACGAGGGCGCGGCTGCAGGTCCTGTGGAGGGAGATAACGAGGGCTATTTTAGTCTTGATGAAGGCTGGGCGCACACACACACACACAGCTACAAACGGACCTAGATAAGATATCAGTCTGGAGTCAAAGGTGGGAAATAGTTTAATTAATGCAGGGAAATGTAAAGTGATGGAGTTTGGTAAGAATGCAAGGAGACAAAAGGGAAATGATCGAATGGAAAATGAGTGGATTAGAAAAACAAAATAAGAAAAAGATCTGGTCGTATAATGGTTACAGATATCTTTCAGCAGAGAGACACATAAATACGATCACCACAGAGACATATCACTTCTTGAGGATTATAAGAGTGGCGTTTGCTTATTTGGACGCAGAAATGATGAATAAGCTGATCGCATCAATGATTCGCCCAAGGTTAAAAACTTAAAATATGCAGCAGTGGTTTGGTCACCGCATAAAAAAAAAGATATAAGAAAGATTGAAAGCAGACAGAGGGCAGCAACGAAGATGGTCCCACACTCTCAGAAATGGGGGGTATATTAAGGGTAGAATTGTTACATCACACCATCACTACCCTTTTTATACCCTATGTACAGGCTGGAGGGTAGATGCTGCCGATTATACTCTTAATCTACCCTTTATCTACCCTTTTTAGACGAGAGGGTTGAGAAAGGGTATATTTGGGGTTCGAAAAGGGTATATTTAGGGTTACGAAAGGGTATATTTGTAAAAGTAGAAAAAGGGTAGCAGTATTTCATCACTACAAACACCCTTTTTCTACCCTTCTTTTCTAAGAGTGCAAGCTTAAGCGATTTATCATACGGGGAAAGACTGTCAAGATTAAAGCTTCTAACCCTGGAGACGAGAAGGGAAAGAAGTGATCTGATTAATGTGTTCAGGGCTTCCAAGAGACTGCAGAATGTCGATACACTCTTAGAAAAAAAGGGTAGGAAAAGGGTATTTGTAGTGATGAAATACTGCTACCCTTTTTCTACCCTTACAAATATACCCTTTCGGATCGACGCAAATATACCCTTTTCCAACCCTCTGGTCTAAAAAGGGTAGATGAAGGGTATAATCGGCAGCATCTACCCTCCAGCCTGGACATAGGGTTTAAAAAGGGTACTGATGGTGCGATGTAACAATTCTACCCTTAATATACCCCCCATTTCTGAGAGTGTACAGAGGACATGTTTTTATGGGACACAAGAGACACGAGAGGTCACGGGAGGAAGTTGAAAAGGACCACATGCAAGAGAGATATCTAGAAATATAGCTTCTCCAAAGACTACTCTATACAGTAGTCTTTGGCTTCCCATACAGATCCATTGCACTGTGGAATAACCTGGATAAGGAGGTAGTAGTACATGCCAAGAATATTCACGACTTAAAGGCAAGCTGTATAATAGTTTTGGAGACGGGACAGTACGAGCTTAGTTGTTTTCCTGTAAATCACAACTAGATAAATACAACTAGATGAGTACACACACACACACACACACACATGCACACACACACACACACGCACACACACACACACACCCACACACAAAAACACGTACACTTCATCCCATGTATAGTTACGTACCCTCCCTCACCCTTTACGGACAAGTGAGAACTTAAACACCCCCCTTCCACCCCCACCCCCCGAGGAAAACTATTGCACCCCCTTCCAACCCCCCCCCCACCCCGAGGAGAACTATTGCACCCCCTTCCCCCCCCACCCCCGAGGATAACTATTGCACCCCCTTCCACCCCCCCCCACCCCCGAGGAATAACTATTCAACCCCCTTCCCCCACCCGAGGATAACTATTGCACCCCCCCCCCCCACCCCCCGAGGATAACTATTACAACCCCCTTCCACCCCCCCACCCCCGAGGATAACTATTACAACCCCCTTCCACCCCCCACACCCCCGAGGATAACTATTACACCCCCTATCACCCCCACACCCCCCGAGGAGAAACATCACCCCTTCCACCACACCCCCGAGGATAACTATACACCCCTTCCACCCCACCCCCCCGAGGATAACTATTACACCCCCTTCACCCACCCCCCGAGGATAACTGTTACACCCCTTCCACCCCCCCGAGGATAACTATTACAACCCCCTTCCACCCCCCACCCCCCGAGGATAACTATTACACCCCCTTCCACCCCCCGAGGATAACTATTACAACCCCCTTCCCCCCCACCCACCCCGAGGATAGGTATTACCCCCCCCCCCCCCCCGAGGATAACTATTGCACCCCCTTCCTCCCCCACCCACCCCGAGGATAACTATTACCCCCCCCCGAGGAGAACTATCCCCCCCCCCCCTCCGAATTATAACACCCTCCTCCCCCCCGAGCAGTACACTCTCCTCGTTTGTACCACTTATCGAACACGCCCCGGCCAGCACGTATGTACACGGTGAGCGGGTGTATTTGTGAGGCAGCCTGCGATCTGGCCCGTGTCCTTGGCCCATCCCTAGCTGGTCCTCGGCACGTCCAGCTGGGGGTGTCACGTCCACCACCACCCACCCCACAGGTTGAGGCATTAAAGTTTACGTCTCAATTCTTGCCCATTGAATCACGCGTCTCCTCCACCCACCTATACTGCGAGCTGCCTTGCCTATACTACGTGTGTGTGTGTGTGTGTGTGTGTTCTCTTGTTCCTCTCACACACTCACTCACACACACACTCACTCTCTTTCTCTTCTTTGGCCTCTTTTTGTTTTGTTTTCTCCTTCCTCTCTCTCGTACTGGGTGCAAAAGCGAGGATGAGGCATTTTGTTTTAGTTGTTTTGTCGTTTTTTTT
>JACEEZ010023321.1:35000-47500 GCA_016584305.1 Chionoecetes opilio
CAACTAAATAAAAAAAAAAAAAAAAAAAAATCAAGAGAAAAAAAGAACAAATAAAAAAAAAAAAAAAATCAAAGAAATAATAAAAAAAAAAAAAATCTAAGAAATAAAATAAAAAATCAAGAAAAAAGAAAAAAAGAAAAGAAAAATAAATCAAGACGCAGACGTAAAATCATGTCAACAGTTTTGCTAATACCTGTAAACGCTATCACTGCCAGGTACTGAAATAATAACTGCTAAAAATAATACATATCTCCTTTAAATACAAATACTTGCTTGAGTGAAATAATAATAGACAAGTCACTATATGAATAAAACCCGTGACATCACCATGAGTGTGTGTGTGTGTGTGTGTGTGTGTGTGTGTGTGTGTGTTTTATGTCTGTGTATTAGAGGGTTACTGCATATCTGGCTATCTCTCCCTGCCTGTCTGTCTGTCTTCTGTCTCTCTCTCCCTGTCTGTCTGTCTGTCTCTCTCCCTGTCTGTCTGTCTGTCTGTCTCTCTCCCTGTCTGTCTGTCTGTCTGTCTGTCTGTCTGTCTGTCTGTCTCCCTGTCTGTCTGTCTGTCTCTCTCCCTGTCTGTCTGTCTGTCTGTCTGTCTGTCTGTCTGTCTGTCTGTCTGTCTCTGTCTGTCTGTCTGTCTGCTGCTGTCTGTCTGTCTGTCTGTCTGTCGTCGTCTGTCTGTCTGTCTGTCTCTCTCTCTCTCTCTCTCTCTCTCTCTCTCTCTCTCTCTCTCTCTCTCTCTCTCTCTCTCTCTCTCTCTCTCTCTCTCTCTCTAAATCGTATCGGGACATTAACCTATATCCCGTTTTAATATTTTTCCAGGAAGAACAGAAAACGGATGATGGTAAAACAGCGCTGTGAGTAACGAACGACAAGGTGATAGAGTAGGACGGAGAACACAGATGCGAAATAGAGAGCCAAACAAAGGACGAGGAGGAGGAGGAGGAGGAGGAGGAGGAGGAGGAGGAGGAGGAGAGGAGGAGGAGGAGGAGGAGGAGGAGAGGAGGGGGGGAGAGATAAGGGTTTTTAGATTAGAGGAGTCGTTCAGGCGGCCCGTCGAGCAAAGTCAGGTGGGCGAGCAAAGTTCAGGTTCAAAGTTCACGATTGTTCACAAGATGCTCGAACGGCGGGGTTTCAAAGAGAGAGAGGAGAGAGAGAGAGGAGAGAGAGAGATGGAGAGAGAAGAGAGAGGAGAGAGAGAGAGAGAGAGAGAGAGAGAGAGAGAGAGAGAGAGGAGAGAGAGAGAGAGAGATGCATTAATACACAGACAGAAAACACACACACACACACACACACACACACACACACACACACACACACACATACATACACAGTACAATTATCTAACACTATTTCATATTAAATTTGTTCTCACTTCCTCTTTTTCTACACCACTCTCTCTCTCTCTCTCTCTCTCTCTCTCTCTCTCTCTCTCTCTCTCTCTCTCTCTCTCTTTCAAACTCATACATACTCTTCCCGGAAGCTGAAAATCTAGTACTCTCCACCACCATTCTCTCTTCTCCCCCTACTCTCCTTCCCTCGCCACTCCTCTACCTCCCCCTCCCTTCCCCTACACTCCTCCCCCTCCCTCTCCACCCCCCAACATTTTTTCCCTGCCCCAAAAAGGGTTTTTCCCACCACTCACAACTCCAGGAAAACAGAAAGAAAGGCTACACACGACGCAAAATCAGAATTAACTTTGGTAATATTGCTGTTGTTCCTTATTGTTGTTGTTATTGTAGTAGTAGTAGTAGTAGTAGTAGTAGTAGTAGTAGTAGTAGTAGTAGTAGTAGTAGTAGTAGTAGTAGAAGTAGTAGTAGTAGTAGTAGTAGTTTGTTATTGTTGTAATTGTAGTAGTATTAGTATTAGTAGTGATAGTGGCAGTGGTAGTGGTAGTAGTAGTAGTAGTAGTAGTAGTAACAGGAGTTATAATATAGGTGGTAGTAGTAGTAGTAGTAGTAGTAGTAGTAGTAGTAGTAGTAGTAGTAATAGTAGTATGTAGTAGTAGTAGTGGTAGTAGTCGAAGTGAATGGGATAGATAGATAGATAGATAGATAGATAGATAGATAAAGAGAGAGAGAGAGAGAGAGAGAGAGAGAGAGAGAGAGAGAGAGAGAGAGAGAGAGAGAGAGAGAGAGAGAGAGAGAGAGAGAGAGAGAGAGAGAGGAGAGAGAGAGAGAGAGAGAGAGAGAGAGAGAGAGAGAGAGCACGACCTTGCATATACAAACTCTACGGTTCGCCCATGCCACTCCTCACCACATTCTCGCCTCAGTTTTCAAGGGTCACTCACACAAACACAAACACAACCCACAATACATACCCAATTCCCTACCCTGCCCTTCAAACACATCAGTAACGTCTACATCACACATAAACTAAACTAAACCAGGAGGCACAAACAATTTCAATACATAATTCTTAAGTAATTCAACTCAAAACTGAAAAAAAATCAGATACACCGCGCTATCAGTTTTCTATGATCGATTTAAAGGGATGACTTGTGTGTCTTGGTGAGAAAAGTTTGTTATTTGTTTTGTTTTGTTTCGTCAGTTATCGACGCAGCTGAGATGGATCTCCACTGTAACCAGACAGCTCTCTCTCAGACTACCCCTAGAGAGCTGTCTGCTAGTGCTTATAGTGTTGGCCCAAGCCAGCACCCCGGGAGGCGGGTTACAAACCCCCGGCTAACACCCGGTACCCAATCACTGCTGGGTGGACAGGGGCTCGGGTTTTAAGGAAACAGCCCAACTGTTTCCGCTCCGCCCGGGGATCGAACCCGGGACTTCTCGGTTGTGAACCGAGCGTGCTTCCCCTACACTACGGAGTACCCGATAAATCATTGACGATTTTGTACCGATTTCCGGATTGAGTTGTGAAAGGAGTGAATTTATGCTATTTATGATTAATGATATAACAAGAGGAAGGAAAATGATGCAAGTGATAGAAGAGAAATAGGAACTAGAATAGGACCTATGAAGTGATGCAAGGAGACAGAGGTAGAACATAAGAAAACAGAAGAAAATAAGGAAGCTACAAGAGGCCGCGAGACCTACACGTGATAGTTCCTGTTACTTAACACTACTTACATCCACCTTCCATCCCCATCCATGAAATTATCTAGCCTCCTTTTAAAGCTCCCTATTGACTATTAAGTAACATGAACTACCACGTGTAGGTCTCACAGCCTCTTGTAGCTTCCTTATGTTCTTATGTTCTTGAAGTGATACAAAGCGACAGAGGCCAAAAGAAGAGGAGGAAGATGAAGAAGGAAGAATGGATGGCATAGGAGGGAGGGTGTGGGACTGTGGGTAGGTAATAAGGAGGGGTAAGGGGAGGGAGGGGGCTATGTGGGTAAGGGGAGGGAGGGGGCTATGTGGGTAAGGGGAGGGAGGGGGCTATGTGGGTAAGGGGAGGGAGGGGGCTATGTGGGTAAGGGGGGGGAGGAGGCTCTGTGGGTATGTCTCGTGACCTCCCAAACACGTCTAGAATGTGAAGCACTTGGGGCCAGGAAGTACTGCCACCACCACCGCCGCATTCCTTCCTCAGTGGCTACCCACCGGCCGCCCAGAGGACTCAGGGACATGAATAAGCATCTCAACATACACACACAGGTTTTAACCCTTTCACACCCAGATCTTTCCTTTGATACATAAAATCGTATATTATTAGCCATAAAATTACGAAAAAGTAACTAAATATACCAAATTAGTTAGTATTCAAAGATATTAAGCAGGTCATATCCATGTAATATTACTTATGTTCATTAAAATTGTCGAATGGTAGTTATATTACAATGAAAATTACGTTCTGGCCCTCAAGGGGTTAAAAGGTGTCTATAAGAACATAAGAACATAAGGAAGCTACAAGAGACTGTGAGACCTACACGTGGTAGTTCCTGAAGTATATATGAACTTACATACATGCATAAAAGTGCACATGAGGTTACGTACGTGCACGAAATACATACACACGGACATGAACGTACGTACAAAATAACATACACGTGCCTAGATATAATTCAAAATACATACACAGATGCTTTGAAGACGTATATTTTGATCTTGTCAGTATGTAGCTAGTGTCAATATGTATAGTAGGCCTGCTTGTTGAATGTTGTGTGTTTAGTAGTTTATGGAGTTTTCTTTGTTGGACTGCAGTTTGTTACTCAAATTTGTGGGAAAGTTTCATTTTTAGACATTAATTTAGTGTTTTGTCTATTTTATCAATGATAGTATGTGTAATTTTTAATGCTGTGGTGCTGTGGCCAATACATATCTATCTATCTATCTATCTATCTATATGAACGTTACATACACACTCAGAAATGAGGGGTATATTAAGGGTAGAATTGTTACATCGCACCATCACTACCCTTTTTAAACCCTATGTCCAGGCTGGAGGGTAGATGCTGCCGAGTATACCCTTCATCTACCCTTTATCTACCCTTTTTAGACGTGAGGGATGAGAAAGGGTATATTTGGGGTTGGAAAAGGGTATATTTGGGGTTGGAAAAGGGTATATTTGTAAGGGTAGAAAAAGGGTAGCAGTATTTCATCACTACAAACACCCTTTTTCTACCCTTTTCCTGCCCTTCTTTTTTAAGAGTGTACGAGCATCAAGTGTACACGAGGGCACGTACACTAAACATACACACAGACATACGTACACAAACATATAAACACACACATATCATTTAAAAGTCTTCAAATATACGTACACACAGGAACGCATAAATTAATATCCAAAAGAACATCAGGATATCCTAGAAATGAACGTACCAAGGGAAACGTAAACAGGATAAGGGAGAGGGGAGAGGGGGGCGTAGGGGGGGGCGAGGGGAGAAGAGGCTGGGAGAGTCGCTGAGTCAAAGGGGAAATCCTGGAAAAGGGAGAGAAGTGAGGACAAGAGGAGGGGAGACCTATGCGGCGACTCTGGGAGGAGGAGGAGGAGGAGGAGGAGGAGGAGGAGGAGGAGGAGGAGGAGGAGGAGGAGGAGAGGAGGAGGATTAAAAAAAGAGGAGGAAGGAGTAAGGGAAAGATGCAAGGGAAGGAGACAGAAAGGAGGGAGGAGGAAGGGAGAGATGAAGGGAAGGAGGGAGGAAGGGAAATATAAAGGGAAAGAGAAAGAAAGGAAGAAGGAAGAAGGAAAATATATAGGGAAGGAGGAAGGGAAACATAAAGGGAAAGAGAAAAAAAGTAGGAAGAAGGAAGGGAAAGAGGAAAAGTGATATTGTTAGATTAAAAACAAGAAGAGGAGGAAGGGAAATATAAAAAGAAGGAGGAAGAAAGTAGGAAGAAGGGAAAAATAAAGGGAAGGAGGAAGGAAGGAGGAAGTAGGAAGGGAAAGATACAAGGAAAGGGGAAATAAAGTAGGAAGAAGGGAGGGAAAAGGAAGAAAGGAATATTGTTAGTAAGTAAAGAGAGAGATAGAGAGGAAGATAAAGAGAGAGAGAGAGAGAACGTTTGAGGGGAGTGCAGGAAGTAGGGAAGAAAAATGTTTGAGATGAGAAGAATATCAGAGTGGTTTTGGAGAGTCAGGAAAAGAAGAAGGAAAAGAAGAAAAAAAGAAGAAAGAAAGGAAGAGAGATGATGATAATAATAATGATAATAATGATAATGATGATGATGAGAGTGAAGGAGCAAGAAGAGGAAGAGGAAGGGTTGAAGGCTAATAATAATAATAATAATAATAATAATAATAATAATAATAATAATAATAATAATAATAATAATAATAATAATAAAAATGATAGTGAAGGAGTAATGAAGGAGTATCATGGATGTAGAAATGTAAGTATTAACGCCACCACACGTCTGTAAACATAAAAAAAAGTTGTCCTGGCGACTTTAGTGTTATCTACGGTAGGTAATTTGTGAAGCGAAAGAAAATAGGATGTTGTTGTGCTAAGACTTCACTGTTTTAGTGTTAATTTGTTTCCCTCAACCATATCGTCTCATTAGATCGCCTTAATTAATTACTTCTTAATTAAAGACTTCCTCACTTAAGGAAAGAGGAGTGAAATGTTACGACGAGTCACGCGGGAATAACAATAACAATAAAGGCGATGTAGGAAAACTTCTTGAGATAGTTAAGAGATAAGAGAAAATGTAAGAGATAAGAGAATTAAGAGAAAAGTTAAGAGATAAAAAGGGAAATTATGAATAGCATGTAGATGAAGATAAGAATGAGAAAGAGAAGGAGAATAAATAAATAAAGAATAAGAGTAAGGATTAAGGAGATTAAGGAGATTAGGGAAAAGGGAAGAATTAAGGAGATAAGGGAAAAGATTAAGGAGAAAGAGTAAGTGTGGGATAAAAAGAAAGAAAGATAAGGAGAGTATTGTAAGTAAGGAAGCTATTAAATTTACACTCACTCGCGAGGCGTAGAGTAAAGGGCGATCTGATTGAAGTTTTGAAGTGGTTAAAGGGATACACTAAAGGAGATGTAGGAAAAGTTCTTACGGCTTCTTGTAGTAATCAGGGTAGAACAAGAAGTAATGGATTCAAGCTGGAAAACCGTAGATTTTAAACAGAAATAGAGAGAAACTGGTTCACAAATAGGGTGGTAAATGATTGGAATGGACTCAGTCGTCAGGTAGTTAGTGCGGAGTCATTAGGGTGCTTAAAAAGGAGGCTAGACAATTTCATGGATGGGGATGAAAGGTGGATGTAGGTAGTGTTAAGTAACAGGAACTACCTCGTGTAGGTCTTGCGGCCTCTTGGGAAAAAGGGAAAGGAAAATACAGTATAGGGAATGACAATTAAAGAAACAAAAAGATATAAACTAAAAAAAAAAAAAATAACATGAATAATTATAATCAAACATCGAAAGACAGAAATCAATCTATAAGAAAATGAAAAGGGAAAAGAAAATAGGAAAATATAGGGAATAACAATTAAAGAAAAAAAAGTTAGAGAGAAAGAGAGATAAAAAAGACATAAATAAAAAGGGAAAGGAAAATATAGGAAATAAGAATTAAAGAAACAAAAAAAGATAGATAAAAGAGACAAAAATAAAAAAAGGGAAAGGAAAATATAGGGAATAACAGTTAAAGAAACAAAAAAGTTAGAGAAAAAGAGATAAAATAAAAATAAAAAGGGAAAGGAAAAAAAGGAAAATATAGGGAATAACAATAATAAAAATAATAAAAAAAAGTTTGAGAAAGAGATAAGAGACAAAAATAAAAAGGGAAAGAAAAATATAAGGAATAACAATAAAAGACAAAAAAATTAGAGAAAGAGAAATAAAAAGAAAAAAGAAATAGAGAAAGAGAAAAATAAGAGACTACAATACAATAAAAAAAAAAAGTTAGAGAAATAGAGAGATTAAAGAAACTGCAATTACAGGAAAAAAGTTAGAGAAAGAGATAAAAGAGACTACAATTAAAGAAACAAGATTACAGAAACATTAGAGAAAGAGAGATAAAAGAATTAAAGAAACAAAAAGAAATTAGAGAAAGAGAAATAAAAGAGACTACAATTAAAGAAGAAAAAAATTAAAGAAAGAGAGAAATAAGAAACTACAATTAAAGAAACAAAAAAAGATAGAAAAAGAGATAACAGAATTAAAGAAACAAAAAGAAATTAGAGAAAGAGAAATAAAAGAGACTACAAAAAAGAAATTAGTGAAAGAGAAATAAGAGACTACAAAAAAAGAAATTAGAGAAAGAAGAGAAATAAAAGAGACTACAAAAAAAGAAATTAGAGAGAGAAGAGAAATAAAAGACTACAAAAAAAGAAATTAGAGAGAGAAGAGAAATAAAAGACTACAAAAAAAGAAATTAGAGAGAGAAGAGAAATAAAAGAGACTACAAAAAAAGAAATTAGAGAGAGAAGAGAAATAAAAGACTACAAAAAAAGAAATTAGAGAGAGAAGAGAAATAAAAGAGACTACAAAAAAAGAAATTAGAGAGAGAAGAGAAATAAAAGACTACAAAAAAGAAATTAGAGAGAGAGAGAAATAAAAGAGACTACAAAAAAAGAAATTAGAGAGAAATAAAAGAGACTACAAAAAAAGAAATTAGAGAAAGAAGAGAAATAAAAGAGACTACAAAAAAAGAAATTAGAGAGAGAAGAGAAATAAAAGACTACAAAAAAAGAAATTAGAGAGAGAAGAGAAATAAAAGAGACTACAAAAAAAGAAATTAGAGAGAAATAAAAGAGACTACAAAAAAAAAAATTAGAGAGAAATAAAAGAGACTACAAAAAAAAGAAATTAGAGAGAAATAAAAGAGACTACAAAAAAAGAAATTAGAGAGAGAAATAAAAGAGACTACAAAAAAAGAAATTAGAGAGAGAGAAATAAAAGAGACTACAAAAAAAAAAAAAATTGGAGAAAGAAGAGAAATAAAAGAGACTACAAAAAAAGAAATTAGAGAGAGAAATAAAAGAGACTACAAAAAAAGAAATTAGAGAGAAATAAAAGAGACTACAAAAAAGAAATTAGAGAGAGAAATAAAAGAGACTACAAAAAAAAAAAATTAGAGAAAGAGAAATAAAAGAGACTACAAAAAAAGAAATTAGAGAGAGAGAGAAATAAAAGAGACTACAAAAAAAGAAATTAGAGAAAGAAGAAAAATAAAAGAGACTACAAAAAAAGAAATTAGAGAGAGAAATAAAAGACTACAAAAAAAGAAATTAGAGAGAAATAAAAGACTACAAAAAAAGAAATTAGAGAAAGAAGAGAAATAAAAGAGACTACTATGCAAGAAAAAAAATTTAGAGAAAGAGAAATAAAAGACTAAATTAAAGAAAAAAAAAGTTAGAGAAAGAGAGATAAAAGAAACTAGACAGTCTTATGGATAATTATACAGCTTAATGAAAGACGCTAGTGTAGTTGAGGCCGCGATGGCGTGTGTGTGTCTGGGCCAATAGGGAGGCAGGGTGTGTGTGACGTCAGAGGTGAGCTGAGGACCACCTTCTCCTAGGGCGTGACGTCACAACACAACAGAAAGGGACCAGTTGCCATCCCGGTGACGTCATTACGAACAAACACACACACATACACATTATCAGAAGCACACCTAAACAAACACACACACACACACACACACACACAGAGCCGAAAAATTTGGCATTAATCTTATATACACAACACTTACACATATATTACAAAGGTTAAGGAAATTCTCTCTCTCTCTCTCTCTCTCTCTCTCTCTCTCTCTCTCTCTCTCTCTCTCTCTCTCTCTCTCTCTCTCTCTCTATCTATCTATCTATCTATCTATTTATCTATCTATCTATCTATCTATCTATTTATCTATTTATCTATCTATCTATCTATCTATCTATCTATCTATTTATCTATCTATCTATCTATCTATCTATCTATCTATCTTTCTCTCTCTCTCATTAATCTTACACACACAACACTAACACATATATTATAAAAGTTAAGGAAATCTCTCGCTCTCTCTCTCTCTCTCTCTCTCTCTCTCTCTCTCTCTCTCTCTCTCTCTCTCTCTCTCTCTCTCTCTCTCTCTCTCTCTCTCTCTCTCTCGCTCTCTCTCCCCGCGACCTTGACTAAAGAAAGGCAAAAAGGAAAAACCCACGAACCTTTCTAACATGTCATTATTTCTATTATTATTATCATTACTATTATTATTTTTATCCTCTTACTATTATCATTGTCATTATATTATTTCTGGCACCGTTCCCATTCACCCCCAAAAATATCTATCGTCCCAGAAAACCATACGCTTATAGTAACGTTATGAGAGAGAGAGAGAGAGAGAGAGAGAGAGAGAGAGAGAGAGAGAGAGAGAGAGAGAGAGAGAGAGAGAGAGAGAGAGAGAGAGAGAGAGAGAGAGAGAGAGGAGAGAGAGATTAATCTTTACATACAATTAAGGAAACATGAATATACGTGACAAGATGTTATTGGTTACGTTCTACACACACACACACACACACACACACACACACACACACACACACACACACACACACACACACACACACACACACACACACACACACACACACACACGCACACACACACACATACAGTAGGCCGCTCTCCCTATGACTGTGTGAGAGGCTGACTCTTTGGGACTTTCCACTGAACCACCGCCAAGAGAGAGAGAGAGAGAGAGAGAGAGAGAGAGAGAGAGAGAGAGAGAGAGAGAGAGAGAGAGAGAGAGAGAGAGAGAGAGAGAGAGAGAGAGAGAGAGAAGATAGGAAATAGGGATTGATTTTTTTTCTCTCTCTCTCTACCCTATCTTGCCCCTCACCCCTTATACCCTGACAGCTCGCCCTTCTATCACCCCGAGCCCCTGATCCACCCCTTTTCCCTTCCCTTTCCCCTTACAATTTTTGAGCCCCTAACCCCCCCTTCCCTATTGTCCATTTACCTCAAAGTTTCGTCACTCTTACCTAATACATAACTCTTTTTCTTTCCTCCTTTCCCAGCCTTCCTTCCTTTCCTTCTCTTCCTTCCTTCCTTCCTTTCCTTCTCCCTTCCCTTTTTATTTTTTATTTTTTAATTTTTTATTTATATCATCTTACATAATGTTCCCTTCCTTTCTTCCCTTCCTTCCTTCCTTCCTTCCTTCCTTCCTTCCTTCCCTTCCCTTCTCTTCCTTCCCTTCCCTTCCCTTCTCCCTCCTCTTCCCTTTTCTTCCTTCCCTTCCCTTCTCACTTCTCTTCCTTCCTTCCCTTCCTTCCCTTCTCCCCTCTCTTCCTTCCTTCCCTTCTCTTCCTTCCTTCCCTTCTCTTCTCCTTCCTTCTCCCTTCTCCTTCTTCCTTCCCTTCCCTTCCTTCCTTCCTTCCTTCCTTCCTTTCCTTCCCTTCCCTTCCCTTCTCTTCCTTCCTTCCCTTCTCTTCCTTCCTTACCTTCTCTTCCTTCCTTCCCTTCTCTCCCTTCTCCTTCTTCCTTCCTTCCTTCCCTTCCCTTCTCCCTTCTCTTCCTTCCCTTCTCTTCCTTCCTTCCCTTCTCTTCCTTCCTTCCCTTCTCTTCCTTCCTTCCCTTCTCTTCCTTCCTTCCTTCCCTTCTCTTCCTTCCTTCCCTTCTCTTCCTTCCTTCCTTCCCTTCTCTTCCTCCCTTCCCTTCTCTTCCTTCCTTCCCTTCTCTTCCTTCCTTCCCTTCCTTCCTTCCCTTCTCTTCTCCCTTCCCTTCCTTCCTTACTTTCTCCCTTCCCTTCCTTCCCGTCCTGTCTCATATAACTTTCCTGCTTTTTCTTTTCTTCCATTCGTTTCATCTTCTTTTTATTTTTTATTTAGTTATATTTTCTCCTTTTCTCCTTTCCAAATTATCAGTTTCGATTTTTTTCAGTTTTATGCTTTTATTTAGTTTTTTTCTCCTTTTCTACTTTTCAAATTATATTTCTCTTTTTTTCATCTGTTTTATGCTTTTATTTAGTTTATTTTCTCCTTTTCTACTTTTCAAATTATCTTTCGCTTTTTTTCATCTGTTTGATGCTTTTATTTCGTTTATTTTCTCCTTTTCTCCTTTCCAAATTATCACTTTCGCTTTATTTATACTTTTTAAACTTTATTAATCTCCTTTATTAAGTTTATTTCCTCCTTTTCTCCGTTCCAAATTATCACTCTTTCGGTTTTTTTTAGTTTTCTGTTTTTATTTTGTTTATTTTCTCCTTTTATTCCCTTCCAAATTATTACTTTCGCTTTTTTTTATTATCTATTTTATACTTTCTTTAGTTTATTTCCTCCTTTTCTCCATTCCACATTATCACTTTCGGTTTTTTTTTGTTTTATATTTTGAATCGGTTCTTTTCTTTTCCTCTTCTCCTTCCTCTTTTTCCTTTCCTTCTTACGACACTCTTGCCTCTCCCATTTCTCCCCCTTCCCCCTTCCCTCCGCCCCTCCCTACCAAGCCGTATGAATGGAAGGGGTGGGTGATGGGTGACAAATGCGTCCCCCCCTTCTTTCCCCCCTCCCCTTCCTTCCCTTCCCCTCCCATCCCTACCAATACTATAGCATCATCATTTCTCAACAAGTCCTTCCTCCCTTCCTCCCTCCATACCTCTTTCCTTACCTACCTTTCTTCCTCCAATGCTTCCCTCTTCATCTGTATTCCTGTTATTTTTTTTTCTCTCTCTCTCTCTCTCTCTCCTCTCTCCTCTCTCTCTCTCTTCCTCTCTCTCCTCTCTCTCTCTCTCTCTCTCTCCTCTCTCTCTCTCTCTCAATTTCTCTGTCTCTCTCTGTTTGTCTGTCTCGCTTTCTCTGTGTGTCTGTCTCTCTGTCTGTCTGTCTGTCTGTCTGTCTGTCTGTCTGTCTGTCTGTCTGTCTGTCTGTCTGTCTGTCTGTCTGTCTGTCTGTCTGTCTCTCTCTCTCTTTATTTTCCTCTCTATATTCTCGTCTTCTCTCTCTCTCTCTTCTCTCTCTCTCTCTCTCTCTCTCGTCTCTTTCTCTTTCTCTCTCTATCTCTCTCTTACTATTGCCACCAAATCCTTCCATGTATCTCTATTTAAGCCGAGAAATAAGTTAAAATAAAATAATGATAATGATAATAGTAACAAAAGTGATGATAATGATAATAATGGCATG
>JACEEZ010023321.1:52500-75000 GCA_016584305.1 Chionoecetes opilio
AAAGATGATGATGATGATGATGAAGAAGATAAAGAAGAAGTAGAAGAAAAAGAAGATGATGATGATAATGAAGAAGAAGATGAAGAAGAAGATGAAGAAGAAGAAGAAAAAGTAGAAGGAGAAGAAAAAAACAAAAGCAAGAAGAAAAAGATGACGAAGAAGAAAAAAAGATGAAAACAAAAAGAAAAATAGAAAAAACAAGAATAAAAACAAAAAACAAAAAAAACAAAACATACAATAACATAATGATTAACCTTTCTTCAACAAACTAACAAACTTTACATCGCTAATTCCATAACCTTAGTGAGCCTCGCGCCGTCAGGAGGAGAGGGCGGGTGGCGCTACTGAAAGGCTGGGCGGCGGCATTCCTTTCACTTTCAAGACGTAAAGAGTGATCTAGCGCCACACACACACACACACACACACACACACACACACACACACACACACACACACACACACACACACGACTCAAACCACTAAATCTTCAATGAAAGCTTTTGGACACGAATAACTGGAGGAGGAGGAGGAGGAGGAGGAGGAGGAGGAGGAGGAGGAGGAGGAGGAGGAGGAGGAGGAGGAGGAGGAGGAGGAGGAGGAGGAGAGGAGGAGGAGGAGGAGGAGGAGGAGGGAGGAGGAGGAGGAGAAGGAGGAGGAGGAGGAGGAGGAGAAGGAGGAGGAGGAGGAGGGAGGAGGAGGAGGAGGAGGAGGAGGAGGAGGAGGAGGAGGAGGAGGAATGAAGGTGAGGAAGTTTAAGCTAAAAATGTTTTGCTCTCCTATTTTATTGCAATTTTTTTTATCTCCTTTTCATCTTATTTCGTTTACAATTACTTTCCATTCATTCAACTCTCTCTCTCTCTCTCTCTCTCTCTCTCTCTCTCTCTTCCCAATACCTAAATCTTCCCTTCCTTCCTCCCTCAACCTTTCCCCCTACACAGTGGTACACACACACACACACACACACACACACACACACACACACACACACACACACACACACACACACACACACACACACACACACACATACATACACACACACACACACACACACACACATGCACACACAGGCAACCGTAAGTCCAGCTCGCGTGGGCAAGACCGTGGGTGAATGCACACAAAAGGTAAAAAAAAAAAAGATACGTAACAGATTAAAAAGAAAAAAATACTCATGATCTATTTTTGGACCTTCGTGCCAGTTGAAACGAAAATAAATGACAAAAAAATAATAAGTTTAGCGATTCACTGCCAGGCGTGACGAAAACTGGAGGAGGAGGAGGAGGAGGAGGAGGAGGAAGAGGAGGAGGGAGGAGGGGGGAGGAGGAGGGAGGAGGAGGAGGAGGAGGAGGAGGGGGGGAGGAGGAGGAGGGAGGAGGAGGGAGGAGGGAGGAGGAGGAGGAGGAGGAGGAGGAGGAGGAGGGAGGAGGAGGAGGAGGAGGAGGAGGAATACATAGGAAGAACAGATACCAGGAAACCTATTGGTCTATAACGAGGGTATCTGCTGATTTTTTTTTTTACATAACAAAGGACTGGCCAAGGGCAAAAAATAAAAAGTAACAAAAAGCCCGGTTACTTATGCTCTTAAGTCCTAAAGTATCGTAGCATCACGTTGAACAAAGGCGGTGAGTGGCGCTAAGTACACACACAGCCTTGACTCACGCTGTTACATCTACCTATTATTCCCGTTGAGTCACTGTTAATAGGTACGTTTAGCCGTGGTTAACCCCCCTTGAGGCCCACAACGTCATTTCCATTGTAATTTTAGCCACCATTAGACGGTTTTATTGAATATAAGCAATGTTTTATAGATAATATGACATGTTTAGTATCCTTGTCCACTAAGATAAGATAAGATTTTCATCCTATCTAGACACTTTGCAAGTACCAACTACAAGGTTATTGACTATACAAAGCGCCGCCACGTCAGCACGAACTAGGCGGACTCGAACCGCTGACCGAATGCACAGGGACGCTGCACATTGCGAACTCACGTCTCTACCAACCTTGCCACCCTGACGGGCCCTTGTCCCCCACTAGGTTATTTGGTATGTTAAGTTAGTTTTCGTAATTTTATGGCTAACTACAGACAATGTTTTATAGTAAAGGGAAGATCTGGGCGTGAAGGGGTTAATAGGTACGTTTAGTAGTGGTTAATGGTTACGTTTCGAGTGCGGTTATTAAGAGCGTTGCGTATAATGGTAATAAAAGTTAATATAATAAAATAAGTAAGTAAATAAGTAATAAAATGGTAATAATTAGTTAATAGTCTCGTAGTGTTATATTTATGAGCTTCGTTGAGTCGCATATATATTTTTTTTTTTAACGAGGCAAAATATCCTGACCCCTTGCTGCTTACTGACTGATATTTGATGCCAGGAGAAGGGAATACTACGCTTTTTCTAAATTTCAGTTGTATTTCATCATAGTTAACCATATTATCAGGTAAACAGTCATCAATTTAAGCATGAGGCCTTACGATGGAATGGAATTTTCACCTCGTTAAAATAAATAGACTAAAGTTAATAAATTGGTTTAGTCATGTTTATTAGTCAGTTTGAGTCGAGGCTAATTGTCATTGTTTAAATTATACTGTTGAGTCAAGGTTCCTGTTATAAGCTCCGTTGATATTCATTCATATTTCCGCTGAGTCGAAGAAAAAAGCGTTCCGTTAGAGTTGATAGTTTCCTTGTTATTTAATACGCATTCGGTCAGCGGTTCGAGTCCGCCTAGTTCGTGCTGACGTGGCGGCGCTTTGTATAGTCAATAACCTTGTAGTTGGTACTTGCAAAGTGTCTAGATAGGATGAAAATCTTATCTTATCTTGTTATTTAATAGTATAATGTTGACAAGGATAATCTGTTGTTGTTAACTGATTTATTTGAGTTATTTTGATATTGTTGAGGATGTGTGAATGTTACGTACTTGTTATTTTTAGAGTTATTATTGAAGGATTTTGGAGCAATGTGAAATAAATAGGTTAGGCTTTTACTACGCCCTATATTTATTAAAGAGCTCTATTAAATTTCGGTTAATAATTATGGTAAATACTTTAGAAAATAATAATACATACATACATACATACATACATTCGAAAGTGAAACGATACATAGGAAACGCGAACACACACACACACACACACACACAAATCAACCAATCAATCAGTGCATGCCTTCCAATTCAAGGGAAAGAGTAGTAATTAGCTATTCATTCAACTACCAATCCACAAGCTAATCACATCATGAAGCCAATCAGACAGACAGACAGAGAAACAGCCAGACAGACATGCATAAATAGATCATCACACAGACAGACAGACACACTGACATTAAGTTCGTCAGCTAAGTTATAAATACAGTCAGCCACCCAGACAGTCAGCCAGCCAGCCAGCCACTCAGTCATTTACTAGGTCATGCGGGTACATCCAGTCAGCCAGTCAGTCAGCCAGCCAGCCACTCAGTCATTTACTAGGTCATACGCGGGTACATCCAGTCAGCCAGTCACTCAGCCAGCCAGTCAGCCAACCAGTCAGCCAGCCAGCAAGTCAGCCAGTCAGCCAGCCAGCCACTGAGTCATTTACTAGGTCATGCGGGTACATCCAGTCAGCCAGCCAGCCAGCCAGTCAATGTCGCAACAGCTGAGTGAGTGAAAGCGGCCAATAGAGAAGTAAAGATCCAATAATGAAGGTAATTTTTGGTGAGACCACAACCACACAACCACAGGGGGGAGGAATGATATAAGGAGGAGGAGGAGGAGGAGGAGGAGGAGGAGGAGAAGGAGGAGGAGGAGGAGGAAAGACAAAGGCAAGAAAACAAAAGAAGATACAAAAGCTGACGAGAGTAGCTGGTCGTGGAAAAGGAGAGGAGGAGGAGGAGGAGGAGGAGGAGGAGGAGGAGGAGGAGGAGGAGGAGGGGGAGGAGAGGAGAGGAGGAGGAGGATTTTTTAAATTTTTATTTGTTTTTTTTAATTAATTTTTAATTTTTGGACAAGGAAAAAAAAGGTTGTTTTAATAAAATTTATTTTTAAAAAATTTTAAATTTTTTGGGAAAAAAAAAATATTTTTAGGAAAAATTTTTTTTGAAATTTGAAAAGGAAACGAAAAGGGAAAAGGAAAAAACAAAAAAAATACTTTAACCCTAAAAAAGTTCCTTTAATTCAAAAAAGAAATCCCCAGAAAATTTTTTAAGTAATACATAATACCATAACGAAAAAAAACCCAACATTTAAAAAGCAACCCAAACAAAAACACCTTAAAACCCCCATAAAACCTCCCAACAGAAAGAGAGAACCCCTATTCATTTCAACTACTTCCACAACCCACCCCACCATAACCAACCGCAGGAGAAAAGCGGCCCCAATGAGAATAAAAGACCAAAATAAAATAATTTTTGGGTAAAACCCACACCAAAAACCGCCACCACAGGGGGGGGGAAAAGGATGGGGAAATAAAAGAAAATGGGGTAAGCCAAAACCCACCAGCAAAAGGGGGTAAAAGGGGGAAAAGGGGGGAAAAGGAGGGGAAAAAAGGGAGGGGGAAGGAGAGGAGAGGATAGGAAGGATGGGGAAAAAGGGGGAAGGGGGGGAGGAGAAGGGGAGGAAAGAGGAAGGAAGGAAAGGAAAGGAAGAAAGGGGAAAAAGAAGGGGAAGGGGGGAAAAAAAAAAGGGGGGGAAAAAAAGAGAGGAAAGGAAGGAAAGGAGGGGGAGGAGGGGAGGGGGAAAAGGAAAAAAAAAAAAATTTTCCTTTTTTCAATACCGAAAAGAGGAAGGGTTGGAGAGGGGGAGGGGAGGGGGAAAGGGGGAGGGGGAGGGGAGGGGGAGGAGAAGGGGAAAAGGAGAAGATGGAAAAAAAGGAGAGGAGAGAGAGAGGAGGAGGGAGGAAGAGGGGAGGAGAAGAGAGAGAAAAGGAAGAAGAGGAGAGGAAGGGGAAAAGGAAAAAGGAGGGAGAGATTTAAATAAATAAAAAATAAAAACTGGAGGACAAACAATCCAAATATAAAAAAAAGTGAAATAAAAAAAGGCCGAAAGCAAGGAGAGGGGGAGGGGAGAGAGAGAGAGAGAGAGAGAGAAGAGAGAAAAAGAGAGAGAGGAGAGAAAAGGAAAGGAAAAAATAGAGGAGAGGGGTGACGTGGGAGAGGAAGGAAAAGGGGGATTGAGGGGAAAAAGGGAAGGAGGAGGGGGAGAGGGGGGAAGGAAAAAGGAGGAGGAGGGGAAAAAGGAGGAGGAGGAGGAGAGGGGGAGGAGGAGGAGGAGGGGAGGAGGAGGAGGAGGAGGAGGAGGAGGGGGTGGGAGGAGGGGGGGAGGAGGAGAGAAAGGGATAAAAGGGGAGGAGTTTTAAAAAGGGGGGGAAAAAAAGGAGGGTATTTTTAAAGAAGAGGGGGAAGGGGAGGGGGGGGGGGAAGGGGGAGGGAAGGGGGGGGGAAAAAAAAAGGGGGGGGGGGAAGGGGGGGGGGGGTTGAGAAAGAATCCCAACCCAAACCGATTTCTTTTTCCCCCCTACCTTTCCCAAACCCACCCCCCCCCCAAAAAAATTTTAAGGGAGGGAGAAAAAACAAAAAGACTAAGGTTGTTGCGTTTGTTTTTCCCTTTGTTTCCTTTTTTCCCCATTTTTCCTCCTCGTCTCACCAAATCTCCTTTCGGGTCTTCCTATTTCTTTTATGTATTTTCAGCATTACCTTTTTCCTTTTTTTCCTTATTCCTTTTCCCCATTCTTCCCTTTCCCCCCCCCCCCCCCCCCTTCTTCCCTTCCTTCCTTTTCCCCCTTCCCTCTCTTCTTTTCTCCCCCTTTTCTCTCTCTCCCCTCCCCCCCTCCCTCTCTCTTTCTCTCTCTCTTCCTCTCTCGCTTTTTCCTCTTCCCTTTTCCCTTTTCCCTTTTCCCCTGGGGAATAAAGAAAGAGGGGGGGGAAAAAGGGGGAGGAGGAGGGAGGAGGGGAGGAGGAGGAGGAGGGGGGGGAGGAGGGGGGGGGAGGGGGGGGGGGGAAAAGGTTGTGAGTCATGCGAAACCTGACGTCACGGTCGAGGGGCCATCTGGCGGCCGACAGTGTAATGAACACGGTCACTGTTTCCCCCTTTCCCTCTTCCTTCCCCCTTCCTTCCTTCCCTCCCTCCCATTACCCCCCTTCACCCTCCCCCTTCCCTAGCCTTTTTGTTTCTCTCCCCCTCTTCCTTTTTCCCCCTCCTTTTTCCTCTTCTCCCCTCTTCCTCTTCCCCCCCATCCCCAGTCTAAAATTTACATTCCTGATTTTTCCTTTTTTTCTCCCTTCTTCCCTTTTTATCCATTCCTTCCCCTTCCCCCCTTTCTCCCCGGAAAAACCTTTTAAAAATCATCCTTTTTTCCCCTCCTCCTCCTCTTCTTTTCTTTTTTTTTTTCTTTCTTCTTTTTCTTTTTTCCTCGTCCCCCCCTTCCCCCTTCCCCCTTCCCCCTTTCCTCCCCTTTTTTCCCCTTTTCCTTTTTCCTTTTTCCTTTTTCCTTTCCCCCTTTTTCCCCTTTTCCTTCTTCTTTTCCCTTTTTCTTCTTCTTCTTCCCCTTCTTCCTCGCCCTGCACCTCCTCCTCCTGCACCCCTCCTCCTCCACCTCCTCCTCCACCTCCTCCCCCCCCCTCCCCTTTTTTCCCCCTCTCTTCTTCTTCTTTTTTCTTCTTTTCTTTTCCTTTCTTCTTTTCTTCTTCTTCCTTTTCCTCCCCCCTCCCCCTCCCCTCCTCCTGCACCCCCCCCTTTTTTCCTTTTTCCTTTCCCCCCTTTTTTTCTTCTTCTTCTTCTTTTCCCCTTCTTTCCCCCTCGCACCGCACCCCCCCCCTCCCCCCTGCACCTCCTCCTCCTCCCCCTCCTCGCACCCCCAACCTCCTCCTCCTCCTCCCCCACCTCCTCCTCCTCGCACCTCCCCTCCCCTCGACCTCCCCCCTCCTCCGCACCTCCTCCTCCTCGCACCTCCTCCTCCTCCTCCTCGCACCTCCTCCCTCGAAAAAAATGTCTCACCTCTTCTAATATTTGCCTTTTCTTAATTATTATCTATTCATATATTCAATTATCTATTTACACATTTACCTTATCTATCTATTCGTTAATCTACTTGTTTATTCCTGTTTATCATGCTTCTTTCTTTCTTTCTTTGTTCCTTTTTTTGTTTTATCGTTTGTTTGTTGTTTATCTCTATCCTGTTTTGTGTGTGTGATTACAAAGCAGTCATTCATTCATTCATGTATTAATATATTCGTTCATTTTAAATTTTTCAGCATTTTATATAGATGGAATTATATAACTATTTTTTAAAAGAGGGGAAATTTTCCCTTCTATCTTAAGGGGAAGGGCTCATGCTTTAAAATGATGCCTTTGTTTTCCTGAAATATGGTTAACTATGATAAAATTAAAAGAAATTTAAAGAAGCTAGATTCTCTTCTTCTGGCTCAAATATCGTCATAAGCAGAAATTTCATTCTATCTTTAAGGGCTCATGCTTAAAAGATGCCCCAGTTTTCCGATATATGGTTAACTTGAAAAATACAGCTAAAAATTTTGAAGAAGGCAGTATTCCTTTTCCCCGGCAATAAACACAGCCGTAAGAGAAGGGGGTCGGATTTTTCGCCTCATTAATTTTTTTTATAGTTATTCACTTATCAACGCCTTGCTTGTCGTGGAATTATTGTTGACATATATTCAACTGATGTATTTATATTATCACTCATTTGTCTATCAATTACAAAATCTTGAATTATTAATTTAGTGTATTTTCTGTGCTTTTGAACATAAAAAAATCTTTAGAAAAAATAACATCTGCTATTTACTCAAACTACTACACTCTACTCTAATACTTTTCTACTACTACTACCGATATACTACTACTACTACTCTATATTCTACAACTCCCATACTACTATTAAAATACTATACTATACTACTATTTCTAAAAACTCCACTACTACTATACTACTACTATACCTCCTACTACTACTTTTACTAAAACTATACTTCTACTACTACTATATTACAAAACTCCTATTACTACTACTACTACTACTACTATTACAACTCCTACTACTACTACTACTACTACTACTACTATTACCATCATTAAAACAACAACAACCAACCTCACAAAGACCATTATAACCAACCAACAACAAGGCCGCATCATAACAACCACCACTAACAACCACCACTAACAACCTCATAACAACCTCCATAACAAGCCGTAATAACAATAACAAACAATCAGAGAGGAACAAACAAGGAAAGTCAACAAGCAGAGCAAGCAAAGCCATTTCCCGTTAAGAAGGTGAAGGAGGAGAAGAGAGAAAAGGGAAGGAAGGGAAGGAAGGGAGGGAATGAAGGGGAATGGGAGAGAGGGAAGGGAGGGAAAGAGAGAAGGGAGGTAAGGGAGGGAATAGGAGAGAGAGGGAGGGAAAGAGAGAAGGAAAGGGAAGGGAAGGGAGGGAAAGGGGAGAGAGGGAGGGAAAGAAGAGAGAAGGGAAGGGAAAGGGAGGGAATGGGAGAGAGAGGGAGAGAAAGAGAGAGAAGGGAAGGGAAGGGAGGGAATGGGAGAGAGAGGGAGGGAAAGAGAGAGAAGGGAAGGCAAGGAAGGGAAGGGAAAGAGAGAGAAGGGAAGGGAAGGGAGGGAATGGGAGAGGAAGGAAAAGAGAGAGAAGGGAGGGAAGGAAGGGAATGGGAGGGAAGAGGGGAGGAAGGGAGGGAATAGAAGAGAGAGGGAGGGAAAGAGAGAAAAGGGAAGGAAGGGAGGGAATGGGAGAGAGAGGGAGAGATGGAAGAGGGGAGGATATGGTGTAAGGTAAGGTAATTACTATAGACTATACAGGTGAAGGATAAGGAAGTAGGAGAAGAAGAAAAAATCAAGAAGAAAAATTATGAAGGAAAAAATTGATAAGGAGACATGGAAAAAAGGAGGATTACATAGGATTACATAGGAGTAACAGACACCAGGAGACCTATTGGTCCATAGCGAGGGTATCTGCTGAACTACATACTACTAACTATCAACTACTTGTAAGAAAACAGTTGGAAAATGATACCATGTCCCTAAAGAGGATAGGAACATGGAAGTTTCATAGTGCAGAATGATAGGATATGAAAAATACTAACTACAACTACCACTACCACTACAACTAATCGATACGGGGGACTAGATACGAATTCGCACTTTCAATACCCATTTATTTTACAGTGCGCGTAAAGGGTCTGTTTTTGAATGTAGTTATTGTGTTGGCTCCGACAACATTTGCTGGTAACCTTGTTCCATCGATCACGACTCTAACATTGAAATAATTTTTACGGAGATCGGTGATGCAACGTTGACCGTTTAGTTTTAAACCATTATTTTCTTGTTGTCACTTGAGTTGAAAGCTCGAATAGGTCCTCTTGATTAATGACATCAAACCTTTTAGGATCTTAAAGGTTTCTATCAAGTCCCCACGGATTCTACGATCCTTTAAGGAAAACATATTAATTTTTCCGCAGTCCTCTTCATATGATGAATTTCGCAGAGATGGAATTTGTTTGGTTGCTCTTCTTTGCACTGATTCCAATTTGGCTTGATCTTTTTACGAAACAGGGCGACCAGAATTGAACGGCATATTCCAAGTGCGGCCTAACCAAGGACGTGTATAATTGTGTCATTACTTTCGGAGTTTTATGTTAAAAGTTACTTTTAATAAAGCCCAAATCATATTTGCCTTTTACTGGCAGCTAGGCAATGCGAACTGGTTTTTTCCAGATCATTACTGATGATGACAACCTAGATCCTTTTCCTGCTGTACTTCAGTTTAACGATTTTATTTTTGCATTTGATAGTTATATTTGAGGTTATCGTTGCCTATTTTGCATTACTTTAAAATTTATCGGAATTGAATTTTAATAGCCATTTATCACTCCAATCTGATAGTTTGTCGAGATCACTTTGTATGAGTTCGAAAGTTTTCTCCTAGTATATGCTTTACCCCCCCTAATTTGGTGCCCATCTGCAAATTTTGATATTTTAGATACAAGTCCGAAAGTCCAGATCGTTGATATATATCAGAAAAGAGTAGGACCCAAGACCGAGCCTGAGGCACCCCACTAGTGACATCTAACCAATCAGATGCCTCACCATTTATTACAAACCCGTTGTTTTACGATTTGAAACCCAAATCGCCAATCCATGAACATAATTGCTCTCCTATGCCATGTGCCCTTAGCTTGGTCAACAGTCGCTTATGTGGAACTGTATCGAAGGTTTTCTGAAAATCAAGGTATTTACATCCGAGGGAATTTTAGCGTCCCAGTTTGAATAAATGACATTAAAAAAAATCGAGTAGGTTTGTTAAGCAGGATCTCTTATTTCGAAATCCATGCTGGGAGTTTGTATTGAGTTATTATTTCATCGGAAAAGACCCCTATTTTACACCGCAATATTTCTCAAATAAATTTAACAATCACGGACCCTTTGACCCAATTGGCGATAATTACCTTGCGACTCTTACTCCTTTCTTGAATAATCGGTGTAACATAGTAATTTCCACATTACTAGGAACATTTTTTCACATAGCGATTTATTTAAAATAATCTTTAATGGGAGCGAAAGTTGACCTGTGAACATTCGCGAAGTAAGTCGCGGCGATCGATTTCTCCACCCCCACGGTTATGGAATTGCTGGTCAATTTTCAGCAATACTTTAAAATTTCGTTTTACTGTTTTTTCTCTCCTATTACCATCTATCCCTTTCAGTCTGCATACATGTTTTTCTGGTTCTGGTAATGGAGTTTTGCCCTTTAATAAAACCGCATTAAAGTATTCTTGATCAACGCCATCTTTTTATTATCTTTACCAAGATTTTATTATCTTTCAGTGGTCCCATACTTGGTTTTTACAGTTTTTCTTACTTCGACGTTATTGAAAGAAACCCTTTGGGGTTTGGGTTTGGATTCCTTTGCATTTTTTTTTCATACTCGCGCTTTTTAGCTTTTAAATTTGTCCCCTTTTCAGCGACGTTTTGACTCCCTTTTATTCTCTAGAATCGCAGTCTGCATTATCGTTTTGTAAACTTTATACGCTCGGGCGCTTTCTGCCAATGATTTTTGGATCTCATTATTTCTCCAACTGGGTTGTTTAGGTATATTCAAACGTTTTCCTTACCAAAGGGGAAAATGTTTTTTTTTCCAAACCCCGATTGGATTTTATTAGTGAAATACATTACACATTTTTGTTTGCGTTTTATTTACCCCTTTAGTAGGTCAATTCCATTCAACTTCGCTTATACCTTGCTTTATTTCGTGAAAAAATCTGCTTTTATTATATTTTGGGGCTAATAAAACCCATTTTCTGTGATGTTACATTGCAATTTATGCCGCATCTGATTAGCCTGTGATCACTGTTTTGCCAAATGTTCACCTATATCGCAGTTAAACAATCAGATCAATGTGGTAGTTAAAAACTAAATCTAGGATATATTATCCCTTTGTAGGCTCACGGACCAAACCTATTTAAAAATACTTCGTTCACCATATTTAAACAATCGCATACTTCTCTACAGCAGAATTATATTCAGTTATAGAGGTAGGTTAAAATTCACAATAATTTTATCGTTATTAAATTTTTCACAAAATGACTTTATCTCGTCATAAAAAGGGGGGCATCTACTCCCCCATTAGATTTGGGAGACTAGGAGGAGGAGGAGAGGAGGAAGGATTTGGGGGAGGGGGGAGGAGGAGGAGAAAGAGGAGGAAAGAGAGGAGGAGGAGGAGGTGGGAGGGAAGGTTGACAGGGGAAAAACCCAACACAAACACACACACAACAACAAGGCCTCACCACGCCCACTTCTCAATGAAAAACAAAAAAACACGTCATAACAAGTGCAGTGAATAATAGTAGGAAAGTCAATTAGAGACGTAGTGTATAAAGAAAACCACACAAACTAAGGTAATACGTAGATAATTAAGAAAAACTAGTATAAGTATAATAAGTATAAGTATAGTTGAAAAATTGTATATATAAGTAGAGTATAAGTTGTATATATAAGTAGTATAAGTTGTAAATGTATATATGAAATTTAGTATAAATCAAATTAAATTCTTTTTTTATAATATAAAAAAAGAATTTCATTTGATGTGTTTTGAATGAATCTGTTAACCGTCTTTTTTTTTCTTTTCTTTTTTTTGTGTGTGTGATTTGCGACAAAAATTATTGAAAAACAAATTGAACCTAACTGAACCTATACCTAACCTACCCTTTACCTAACCTAACCTAACCTTTACCTATAAAAAGAAAATAATAATAATTGGAATTGAATTTACTCTGAATTTTGTTTCCCTCTAGTCTTCCTAATTTGGCTTCAACTTATATATTATATAAGTTGAAGCCAAATAACGAAGACTAGAGGAAAAAAAAAATTCAGAGTAAATTCAATTCCAATTATTATTATTTTCTTTTTATAGGTAAAGGTTAGGTTAGGTTAGGTTAGGTAAGGTAAAGGGTAGGTTAGGTATAGGTTCAGTTAGGTTCAATTTGTTTTTCAATAATTTTTGTCGCAAATCACACACACAAAAAACAAAAAACAAACAAACGGTTAACAGATTCATTCAAAACACATAAAAACTCACCAGAAAATAAATGTTTAGTCAACCAAAGTGACTTTGGTGTCAAACTGGAAATCTACCCAGACAACCTTTACAGATTTACAGATTTTACAGACAACAGATTTACCTCCAGGACACCAAAAGCGTACCAATAATTCGCTGAAAATCCTTAAGTGCAATTATTTTAAGGCCTGGCCAGAAAACAAAATGTCTATGGATAAAGACAAATAATAGTAAAAAAACACCCATAAAATAATCTGTCAGTATATTTCTGTTAGTAAAGTTATGTCATATATTTTTTCACTATTTACCTCATTTTCTGATCATTCTATCTTTTTTTGCCGTTATTCCAGTTTCCTTTTATTCTTTTTCCTTCTATTCCGATTCTTTTATTTAACAAAGGTCAACATCGAACTTGTAATATGTCAAAATTTTCCTTTTTTTTTTAACACACACTGTCGGTATGATTTCCCTCCCCCGCTCAGTGTTCCCGGCAAAACAGTCGCTATAATACCACCACTGTGTGTCAGAGAAAGGAAAAGTTTGACATTTTTAATTACAAGTTCGATGTTGACCTTTGTTAAATAAATGGGTACAATGGTTGGTAAATGATTGGCATGGGCTCAGTCGTCAGGTAGTTAGTGCGGGGTCAATAGGGAGCTTTAAAAAGAAGGCTGGATAATTTCATGGATGGGGATGAAAGGTGGATGCAGGTAGTGTTAAGTAACAGGAACTACCTCGTATTGTAGCAACTGTTTAGCCGGGAACACTGAGCGCGGGAGGGAAATCATATACCTACATGGGAGAAAAAAAGTGTAAATTTCCAGTTTGACACCGAATTCCCTTTGGTGTACGAAACTATATTTTTCTAGTGAGGTTTGATGTGTTTTGAATTAATCTGCTAACCGCTTTTGTCGCAAATAACTTTTTTTTGTTATTTTCATTTGCTGTTGTTAGGTAAAGGTTAGGTTAGGTTAGGTTAGGTAAGGGTCCTTTGTGATGTGATGTAAAAAAAAAAAAAAAAAAAAAAAAAAAAAAAAAAAAAAAAAAAAAAAAAAAAAAAAAAAAAAAAAAAAAAAAAATATTTGCGACAGTAGCGGTTAGCAAATTATTTCAAAACACATCAAAACTCTTCAGTAAAAAATAGTTTCATCCACCAAAGTGAATTCGGTGTTCAACTGGAATAATAGCAAAAAAAGATAGAATGATAAGAAATTGAGGTCAACAGTGATAAATATGACACAAGACTGACAGATTATGGTGTTTTTTTTACTATTATTTGGCATTATCCAGACACTTTTTTTTCTGGTTAGGCCTAAACAAAAATTGCACTTAAGGATTATTAGAGGATTATGGGGTAAGCTTTGGTGTCAAAAAAAAAAAAAAAAAAATTCTGGTGAGCTTTGATGTGTTTTGAATTAATCTGTTCAGCGGTTTTTTTGTGTGTGTCTGTGATTTGTGACAAAAAATATTGATAAACAAATAGAACCTAACTGAATCTATACCTAACCTACCCTTTAACTTACCTAATCTAACCTAACCTTTACCTTATTTATATAAAAAAGAAAAGAAAACAAAAAAAAATGTTGTCGGTATGATTTCCCTCCCCCGCTCCGTGTTCCCGGCAAAACAGTCGCTATAATACTACCAGTGTGTGTCAGAGAAAGGAAAAGTTTGACATTTTTAATTACAAGTTCGATGTTGACCTTTTACATAATGGGTGATCAATGGTTGGAAATGATTGCTGGGCTGCAGTCGTCCAGGGAATTAGTTGCGGGGTTAATTAGGTAGCTTTAAAGGAATCTGGGAAAATGTTTATGATGTGGGATGAAGGTGGATCAGTAGTGTTAAGTTAACCAGGAACTACCTCGTGTAGGTCTCGGCCAGCCTCTTGTATCTTCCGGTATTTTTCTTAGTGTTTTCTTAAATAAAGGAATAAATATATAAAGAAATAAAATGACACTTTCAGAACGCTTTTCAAAATCATACATAAAAAAAAATAATGAGGTATTTTTTTTTTTCGTAGCATAACATAAACGCGTGCAGTTCTTCCCCTTCTCCTTCCCCCCCAACAAATAAAAGAAGGGCAAGGTCACTGCAAAAAAAAAAAAAAAAAAAAAAAAAAAAAAGGCTAAAAAAGAGTTCAGACATCCTGAAATATCAACCATTTTCAGTAAAAACATAAAAAAAAACCGTTTACTAAAAAATTGATGAGATGAAAAACCCTTAAATTCATAAACACACACACACACACACAGGTACAGAGAGGAGACTAATGTAATGTCTTCACACGGGTGCGGATGTACACGCGTCCTTGTAATGCAGTGGCCTTCACGCCGAGGACATTACGGAGGAGGAGGAGGATGATTCAGAGGATTGACCTATAATGACAGACACCAGGAGACCTCTTGGTCCATTACGAGGTATCTGCTAGACTAACATACTACTAACTATTAAATACTTGTAAGAAAACAGTTGTAAAATGTGGATCTATGTCGCTTGAAAGAAGATAGGAACACGGAAGTTCGTAGTGCATAAAAATAGTGGTATGAATATACTAACTACAACGTACAACTACCACTACAACTATCGATGAGTCCAGGGGGACTAAATATAATTCGCGGGCACTATAGAGGAGGAGGAGGAGAAGGAGATGAGGAGGCGGAGGAGGAGGAGGAGGAGAGGAAGAGGAGGAGGAGGATGAGAGGAGGAGGAGGATTAGAGATAGGAATGATGAGAGGTGGACGAAGAAGAGGAAGAGGAGAAGAAAGGCGTAGGGAGGGGGGTACGAGGCAGAGGACGATGCGAGTAATCAGAATCAAAAAAGTGCTTTATGATATTGATATGATGATGAAAAAGATGAAAAAAAATAAGGAACAATAAAAAAACAAAAAATTAAACCCCAATAGCATAAGACGTGGCAGAGAGAATATGTAAAGGGAAATAAACGTAAATGGATATGATAGAAAGGCCGGAAAGAGGAATAGGAGGAGGAGGATAGGGAGAGTAGGAGGAGGAGGATGCAGTGTAAGAGAGGAGGAGGAGAGGAGGAGGAGGAGAGGATGAGGAGGAGGCGGAGGAGGAAGGAGGCGTATGCGGAGGAGGAGTAGGTAGGAGGAGGGGAGGAGAGGGGAGGGAGAGGGAGAGGGAGATGGAGTGGAGAGGGAGAGGGAAGGGGAAGAGGGGAGGGATTTTACATAGGATTACATAGGAATAACAAGACACCAGGAAACCTATTGTTCCTAGCGAGGGGTATCCTGCTGAAACTACATACTACTAACTATCAACTACTTGTAAGAAAACCGTTGGAAAATGCTACCAGTCCCTAAAGAGGATAGGAACATGGAAGTTTCATTAGTGCAGAATGATAGGATATGAAAATTACTAAACTACACTCCAGCTACCACTACAACTATCGAACGGGGGCTAGATCGAATTTCGCACTATCAATACCCATTTGAACTTTACAGTGCGCGTCACGGTCTGTGTTGTGAATGTAGTTATTGTGTTGGACTCCGACAACATTTTGCTGGTACTGTTCCATCGATCAACGACTCTAACATTGAAATAATTTTTACAGGAATCGTGATGCAACGTTGACCATTTTAGTTTTTTAAAAACCATTATTTCTTGTTGTCACTTGAAGTTGAAAGCTCGAATAGGTTCTCCTTTTAATGACGATCAACCTTTTTAGAGGATCTTAAGTTTCTACATCAAGTCCCCACGGATTCCTAAGCTACGGATCCTTTAAGGAAAACATATTAATTTGTAAGGTCCGCATCTCTTCTTCAATAATATGAGTTTCGAGAGATGGATTTGTTTGGTTGCTCATTCTTTGCACACTGATCGAATTTGGCTTGATCTTTTGCGAAAAATTCTACCATAATTGGTCGCGTCGGCTATTTGCCAAGTGCGGCCCTGAACCAAGGACGTGTTATTTGTGTCATTACTACATTACGGATTTTATGTTCAAAGTTATGTTTAATAAAGAGGTGGAGGGGGAGGAGGAGGAGTAGGAGGAGGAGGAAGGAGGAGGAGGAGGGGATGAGGAGGAGGATGAGGAGAGAGAGGGGATTACATAGGTGATTCATAGGAGTAACAGACCCAGGAGACCTATTGGTCCATAGCGGTGAGGTATCTGCGAGTAGGAGGAGGAAAGGAAGAGGAAGAGGAGGAAGAGGGATAAGACAAGACCTTTTGCTTTAACCTTCCTTTCATCTGATCTCTTTTTCAGGAACAAATATTTTCCCTTTACCATCCAGATAGAGAAGAGGAGAGAGAGAGAGAGAGAGAGGAAAGAGAGAGAGAGAGAAGAGAGAGAGAGGGAGAGGAGAGAGAGGGAGGGGGGGGGTAGCGGGGGAACAACGGGGGGAAGAGGGAGGGGGTTAGGAAACAGGAACCTTGTGCGACAGGCGTGGCTAAGGTGTTTTTGGTTCGTTTTTTATCCCCCAGGCCTCTTGGTCCTCTTACACACAACAGACCTGGATGTTATCCTAGCGACTCGCTGCGCCCCCAGGTCCACGACGGATGGGGGCCGAGGAGGGGGGGGGGGGGCCCGCTCAGGGTCGGAGTCTCTCTCACGCGTCGTGCGAGCTCGTGCGGCCTCTCTCCCATGGTTCCCTGCATCTCCTCTCTCGTCTCTCTCTCTCTCTCGCGTCGCTCATCCTCTCCTCTCTCCACTCTATCCTCCTCTCTCGTCCTACCTCTTCCTCTCCTTCGCGTCGAGGGGCAGGGGGGGGAACGGCGCGTCGGGGGGTCGGTCGTCAAGTGGGTGGTTTAACTATTTTGTTAAAACTTAATTAGAGTACTGTTTGTAATGTGGTGTGTGTGTGTGTGGTGTTTGTGTGTTTGTGTGTGGTGTGTGTGTGGTGTGTTGTTTGGGGTGTGGTGGGGTGTGGGGTGGGTCGCTGGGTGGGTGTCCTGGAGTTATGTGTTAAAAAGTATTGTAAGGAGTTGTGTGTGTGTGTGTGTGTGGTTGTTGTGTCGGTAAGGAAACGGAGGGGAACGTGGAACAAGATTGGGTGAGTAAGGAGGGTTTGACGACTAGAGAAAAAGGCGTCTTCTTCACGTATAAGTTACAAGAGGGGTCGAGTGTTTCATAGGAAGAAGGGTCGAGCGTATGCACAAAGGACGGGAATAACAGTACACAGAGAGACAAGAGAGAGGTTCTTTAGGGTTTCTTGTGTACGCATGACAAAGATGTGGCTAAAGTTAAATGGATCTTTTTGCAGAGAGTCGTATTGCTTCCCCTAATCTAAGGGTGTTTGGTGGTGGTGTGTGGGTCCTGTGGGGTGTGTGTGGTGTGTGTGTGTGTGTGTGTGGGGTCCGTGTGGTGTGTGTGTAGTGTGTGTTGTGGTGAGGGTGTGTGTGTGTGGTTGTGGGTGGGTGTGTGTGTTGGGGTTTAGGTGTGTGTCTGTGGGTTGTGTCTGTGTAGTGTGTGTGTAGTCTGTGTTTGTGTGGGTGTTGTTGTGTGGTGTGTGTGTGTGTGTGAAATGATGTGTGTGTGTGTGTGGTGGTGGTACTTTGTGGTTTGTGTGTGTGTGTGTGTGTGGTCTGTGTGTGTGTCTGTGTGGGGTGTGTGTGTGTGTGGTGTGTTTGGGTGTGTGTGTGTGGTGTACGTATAACCAGCAAGCATGTATACCGTATTGCTCCTTGTTTCTCAATGGCTATATTTATACGAGCACATCATTGTAGTACTGACGGGCATGACAAATTACTGCATTATAAGATAGCAACACACGATAGATACATGTAACACAACTCTAGCGTGTTTGTGTGTGTGTGGTGTGTGTGGTGTGTGTGGTGTTTGTGTGTGTGATTTTATGTTGCGTGTGTGTATGTGTGTCCGTCTTCACACTGGCTTTTTGTGTTAGCGTTGTGTGTGTGTGTGTGGTGGGTGTTTGGTGTGTGGTGGTGTGTGTGTTGTGTGTGTGTGTGTGTGTGGTGTGTGTGATACGTGTAGTGTGGTGTGGAGGCTCAAGGGTCGCCCAAGGGGGGTGGGCCGACAGTGGTGAGGTTCCCCACTCACATTCACTCCTCAACCCTCCCGCCCTTCCCCTCCTCATCCCATCGCCCCCTCCCATCCCCTCCCCTGCCCTTCCCGTGCCCTCAGCTATTGCTCCCTCACCACCACGCAGCCTCCCCTCGCCCCATTTCCAGCACACCCCTCCCCTTCCCCCCCTCGAATCCCCTCCCCCCCATCGCCGTCGCTTACGCTCCCTGTGTGTCTCCTAGCTACCTCGTCCTTCATAACGGAGGTGGGGGGGTGGGGAGGGATATTACACAGTTAGAGAGAGAGAGAGAGAGAGAGAGAGAGAGGAGAGAGAGAGAGAGAGAGAGAGAGAGAGAGAGAGAGAAGAGAGAGAAAAAAAAGGGGGTACGATAATTGAAAGACAAATGAAGACAGAAACATTGACAAAACACACACACAACCACACACACACACACACACACCACACAACACACACACACACACACACATACACACACACACACACACACACACACACATTTATCTATATACCTTATTTTTCTTAAATCTTGTAAACAGGAAATTTGTGTGTATTCCCTGTGACCAATTTGACATTAAGAAACAAAGGGAAGGAGGAAAGAAAGAAGAAGGAAGAGGAGGAGAAGGAGGAGGATGAGGAGGAGGAGGAGGATGAGGATGAGGAGGAGGAGGAGAACGGAGGAGGAGAAGGAGGAGGAGAAGGAGGTTTTGGAAGGAGGCATTTGATATACAGTGACTGAGAAAGACAGGTGGGAAAAATAGGAGAGGAGAGGAGGAGGAGGAGGAGGAGGAGGAGGAGGGGAGGAGAGGTAGATGGAAGAGTGAGGAAGGAGAGGAGTTAAGAGAAAAGAAGAAGAATAACAAAGTCTAGAGGAAGATAAGAAGAAAAAGAAGTAAGAACCAGAGTACCGAATACGAGAAAAATCACACAAGAAGAAGAAGACAACAGACAGAAGAAAAAGAAGAAAAAGAAGAAGAAGGAAAACCAAATAATATGCAAGAAAAAAGACGACGAAGAAAGAAGAGTAAAAATAATAGGAGGAAAAATAAATAATAATAATAATAAGAGGAGGTGGAGGAGTAAGGGAAGCAGGGGAAGGCCAGCAAGGACGTCCTCCCCCCCTTCTCCCCCCCCCTTTATCTTCCTCTTGCCCCCATAACCCCCCCACCCCACGGCAGAGGAAGTCATATTCTCTCTCTCCTCTCTCTCTCCTATCTCTCTCTCTCTCCTCTCTCTTCTCTCTCTCTCTCTCTCTTCCTCTCTCTCTCTCTCAAACCAACATCACCACCACTCCAACCATTACTACCACTACTACCACTACTACTACTACTACTACTACTACTACTACTACTACTACTTTATCAGCACCACTACTGCATCAACAACCACAACTATTATCGGCATATCTATTTACATATCTGCCTCTCTCTCTTACACACACACACACACACACACACAAAAGGCAGCTTATGTTTGCTCACTATCCTCTGTCATCTCTCTAATTCATCTAACCTTATCTTAGAGCTCTATCGTATTCGCTCACACTAACTAACCTTACTAATAAGCTAACTGTATTCTTCCACTCACCCACTACCATTTCAGTCATTCTGCCTCTGTACTGTTTCTAACAAATCTATATCTTATCTATCTTCTAACTAACTAACACTAACTATCTAACTAACAAACTAACTGTCTTCCACTCACCCACTACCATTTCAGTCATTTGGCCTCTGTACTGTTTCTAACATATCTATATCTTATCTAACTTCCAACTAACTAACACTAACTAACTAATCTTCTAACTATCTGACTAACAAACTAACTGTCTTCCACCCACCCATTACCATTTCAGTCATTCTGCCTCTGTACTGTTTCCAGCTACTTTATATCGAATTTATAACACAAAGACCAAATTATACCGCACTACCGCATGATCCATAGTCTATTTCATTGAAGTGGCCAAAATGCACAAAGCAAGCCACGCCCCCTTGTATCTGATTGGCTAAACGAAACGATTAGGTTCCAATAAACATCTGTTAAATGAGGTTTAATTTAAAACATACATCGTTTTTTTTAATGATTAAAGTTTTACTTTGCTCACCCCTGTAAGGGTTGGGATGTAAGTTTTTTTTTTTGGCAAGCCGGAACACCCCCCTGTTCACCATCTTATTACAAAGGGGGTGTGGCCGCCTAATCAATTTTTTTTTTTTAAAGGGGTCCAAAAGCACTAAGGGGAAAACCCCCCTGAGTATTCCTTTCAGGGTCAGGCTGTAAAAAGTGGTTTCTTGTATTTATATACATAGTAAGTATTGATTGAGGGGTGAAATTGGTGAAGAGGAATTTATGAGTGTGAAAAATCCCAATCCCCCCGAAAATGAAAAAGGGCGCCGTGGCCCCGCTGTTTAATATAAAAAAATTGTGATTGGATGTTTAATAGTTAAAAAAATTTGATTTGTAAGTGATTAAGTATAAATTATAGATGGATTAAAGTATAAAATTTGATGGTAGTTATATACAAGAATTTTTGACTAGTCCCCTTTGTAGTAGAAAAAATTAGAAAGAAGAAAGCAAGGGGGCGTGGTTTCCTTTAGTGATTTGCCCATAAAAATAAAAAAAATAAACTAAAAGTATTTGTCCAACTTTATAAAAATAGACTAAAAATTTAATTTTTGATTATAGTACTAGTAGATTATAGTACTAGTAGATTATAGTACTAATAGATTATAGTACTAGTAGATTATAGTACTAATAGATTATAGTACTAGTAGATTATAGTACTAGTAGATTATAGTACTAAATAGATTTAGAAACTAGTAGATTATAGTACAAATAGATTATAGTACTAGTAATTATGTACTAGTAAGAAGAAAATTATAGCATATATTTATAGAAAAACTAATAGATTATAGTACTAGTAGATTATAGTACTAGTAGATTATAGTACTATAGATTATAGTACTAGTAGATTATTTATAGTATTAGTATAAAGATTATAGTCTAGTAGATTATAGTATTTAATAGTATAGTACTAGTAGATTATAGTACTAGTAGATTATAGTACTAGTAGATTATAGTACTAGTAGATTATAGTACTAGTAGATTATAGTACTAGTAGATTATAGTACTAGTAGATTATAGTACTAGTAGATTATAGTACTAATAGATTATAGTACTAGTAGATTATAGTACTAGTAGATTATAGTACTAGTAGATTATAGTACTAGTATATTAAAATACAAATACTGTTGATTATAGTACAAAGTAGATTAATACTAGTAGATTATAGTACTAATAGATTATAGTACTAGTAGATTATAGTACTAGTAGATACAATTTTACGAAAACCTCTGCTCTTCTATCACTCACACCTCTAGTAACAAAGCCTAACACCCAGTAAACTCTATTCCTAGCAGTAAATCATTCATTCCTGGGTCGAATACATGAAGCAAATAGTATACCACATTTTTTTTCTCGCAATCTGGTCTGCCTATAGTCTATTTTTTTAACGAGGCGACAATTCCATTCTATCTTAAGGTCTCATGCTTAAAATTATACCTATGTTTACCTGGTACTATGGTTAACTATGACAAAATACAGCTGAAATTTAGAAGAAGCGTAGTATTTCCTTCTCCTGGCATCAAATATCAGTTAGTAAGCAGCAAGGGTTTCAGGATTTCTCGCCTCGTAAAAAAACAGAGGATAAAGTCGTGTGCTTTCAAGATATAGTTATTCCAGGGATAATTATATACTTTCATTAAGTATATTCCATTTGTTGATATGATATTCCCCCTTGCCATTGCTCTTTCCCCTCGTACAAGTCTATTGGGATACTCATGTATTAAATTATTACTAAGTATGTATCTAATTATAACTATGTCGTCTTATTTTGGTGTCATCTGCAAAGTTCCTGAAATTAACGTTTTGTTATACCCCTTT
>JACEEZ010023321.1:90000-93413 GCA_016584305.1 Chionoecetes opilio
CACACACACACACACAGACACACACACACACACACACACACACACACAGACACACACAGACACACACACACAGACACACACACACACACACACACAGACACACACACACACACACAACACACACCACACACACACCTTTCTCTGCGTCCACTCCACCCATCTCTTCTTCCTCTTTCCGTGCCCTTCTGCTTTCCCCGCCGTAAAATGCTGGCAAGACAACGCCCGTATCCTGACATACAGGGTCAGCCTCTCGGGAAATTCCACCCGGATGTACTATACGTATACATTTAAAAAGATATATATGGGAATTGATTACATAGGATTACATAGGATTACATAGGGTTACATAGGGTTACATAAGACAAAAAAAAGATAGGTTGATGGGTGCTAAAATAGATCGTTTTTGGGTTCCTTTGATTACATAGGACTACAGAGAACGAAAAAAAATAGGCTGATGGTACTAATAGTTTTTACGTTACGTTATTACTATACGTATAATATGGGGATTGATTACATAGGATTACATAGGACGAAAAAAAGATAGGTTGATGGGTGCTAAAATAGATCGTTTTGGGGTTCCTTTGATTACATAGGATTACATAGGATAAAAAAAAGATAGGTTGATGGGTGATAAAATAGATCGTTTTGGGTTCCTTTGATTACATAGGATTACATAGGACGAAAAAAAAGATAGGTTGATGGGTGCTAAAATAGGTCGTTTTGGGGTTCCTTTGATTACATAGGATTACATAGGATAAAAAAAAGATAGGTTGATGGTGAGAAAATAGCGTTTGGGTCCTGATTACAGAGATTAATAGGACTAAAAAAGATAGGTGAGGGTGCAATGGTCGTTTTGGGGTCTGATACATAGGATAATAGAACGAGAAAGATAAGTTGATGGGTGCTAAAATAGATAGTTTTTGGGTTCCTTTGATTACATAGGATTACATAAGACAAAAAAAAGATAGGTTGATGGGTGATAAAATAGATCGTTTTTGGGTTCCTTTGATTACATAGAACGAAAAAAATAGGCTGATGGTACTAATAGTTTTTACGTTACGTTATTACTGTACGTATAATATAAGGGTTAATTACACAGGATTACATAGGATTATATAAGACGAAAAAAATATAGGTTGCTAAAAGGTGGTGCTAGAATAGATAGTTGTTTGGGTTCTATGTGTTTTTAAGGGTTATTTTACCTCAAAAGATAGGTTGATGGGTGCTAAAATAGGTCGTTTTTGGGTTCCTTTGATTACATAGGATTACATAGGACGAAAAAAAAGATAGGTTGATGGGTGCTAAAATAGATCGTTTTTGGGTTTCACTTGTGTTTAAGGGCTATTTTACCTTAAAAGATAGGTTGATGGGTGCTAAAATAGTTCGTTTTTGGGTTCCTTTGATTACATAGGACAAAAAAAATACGTTGATGGTGCTAAAATATAGTTTTTGGGTTCCATGTGTTTTGTTTTAAGGGATATTTTACCTTAAAAGATAGGTTGATGAGTGCTAAAATATAGTTTTTGCATTCCATGTGTTTTTAAGGGACCTGTATGTCACTTTTACACCAAAATCATTAGTTTTGATCCGAATGCAATGAAAGTTTTACTGAACATGACTTATAATAAAACATGTATGAAGTCCAAATTTGAATTTATGAAAAAAAAAAAAAAATGTTATAAATATTTTTTGGCCGAAATAGCCGAAATAGCGGGGTTATTTTACCTTAAAAGATAAGTTGATGGGTTCTAAAATAGATAGTGTTTGAGTTCCATGTGTTTTTAAGGTTTATTTTACCTTAAAAAATAGGTTAATGGGTGCTAAAATAGATAGTTTTTGGGTTACATGTGCTTTTAAGGGTTAATTTACCTTAAAATATAGATTGATGGGTTCTAAAATAGATAGTTTTTGGGTTCCATGTGTCTTTAAGGGTCATTTTACCTTTGATTTAGCTGTGGTAATGGGTCTAATGAGTTTGCCTGGATGGGGTAGGGGATGGGGATAGGTAGGTAGGTATGGAAGGTTGGTGGGGGTGATGAGGTTGGTGAGGGGGGGGGGGGAGGGAAGGAATGAGGGGTACAGGTCAAATGCAGTCTTCACGCATGACTGGTCGTAGGTGTGTGTGTGTGTGGTGTGTGTGTGTGGTGTGTGTGGTGGTGTGTGTGTGTGTGGAGTATGTGTGATGTGTGTGTGTGCGTGAGTGGTGAGTGTGTGAGTGTGTGTGTGTGTGTGTGTGTGTGTGTGTGTGTGTGTGTTGTGTGTGTGTGTGTGTGTGTGTGTGTGTGTGTGTGTGTGTGTGTGTGGTGTGTGTGTGTGTGTGTGTGTGTGTGTGTGTGTGTGTGTGAGTATGTGTGTGTGTGTGTGTGCGTGAGTGTGAGTGTGTGAGTGTGTGTGTGTGTGTGTGTGGTGTGTGTGTGTGTGTGTGTGTGTGTGTGTGTGTGTGTGGTGTTTGTTGCTGGTGAGTATGTGTGTGTGTGTGTACGTGAGTGTGCGTGAGTGTGAGTGTGTGTGGTGTGTGTGTGTGGTGTGGGTGTGTGTGTGTGTGTGTGTGTGTGTGTGTGTGTGTGTGTGCGTGTGTGTGTGTGTGTGTGCGTGTGTGTGTAAAATAACTGAATCTCATCTACCTGTATACATGAGACCGTACACATACACACACACACACACACACACACACACACACCACACACACACAGAAGGACAATTTCGAAAACAGCTAATACAAAACAACTAAAGACCACTACCACCACCACCACCACTACTACTACTACTACTACTACTACTACTACTACTACTACTACTACCACCACCACCACCACATCCTCCGCCGCACACAAACAACGGCCTATCCACCACACACGCCCCAGTATTTTTTTATTATCGCCAGCCCTTCACAGCATCCGGTTCCAACGCCGCGGATAATGATGGGCTGTTATGCACCTGAAGGGGGGGCGGGAGGCAGGGGGGGGGGGCAGGGAAGGGGTCGAAAGAGGAGTGGTGGCGTTGGTAAGGGGTCGAAAGGGTGGAGGGGGCAGGGAAGGGGTCGAAAGAGAAGGGGTGGCGTTGGTAAGGGGTCAAAAAGGGGTGGCGCTGGGAAGGGGTCGAAAGGGTGGGGGGCGCTGGGAAGGGGTCGAAAGAGGGGTGAGGCAAAAAAAAGGGGGGAAGGGGGAAAATTATATATCCGGCTTCGAATTCTTAATATGAGCTCAGCAACGTTTCGTCTTTTGAAAATCTTATTAGTGTTTAAAAAAATTACATCGAAATTATAATAGAAAGATAGGTCGATTTTTTCAGCTTTAATTTAATTTGCAACAGGTTCATAAAATAGGTAAAATATAACTATTACAATGATGATGATGAAGAATGATGATGATAATGATGATAATATATAGATTTTGTCTATTTTTTTCGCCCGT
>JACEEZ010023322.1:0-5000 GCA_016584305.1 Chionoecetes opilio
CGACCCATGTTGTATACCAAAAGAGCGAAATTATATCAGGTTCCATTGAACAGTTAGTTTCTGATAAATGAGTAGCACAGTGCAAAAAGTACGAAACTAAATTTTTTTTGGGAAACAATCACATTTTTACTTTTTCTCGAATTTTTAAGATAGAAGTTTGATTTTTGTTTCACTGTGTAGACTAGAGGTTCTGAAAAAAAAAAAAAAATAATGTAACCCTTTTGTACTATGTCAAAAATAATTTTAGCGCGAATTTTCTTGATTTGTTTATAAAAAAATCTGATAATTATGGATAGGCTAGCTTGTTCCCACCATCTTTTTGAAATTTTTTGCAATAAAGTAATTTATCCAAATACAGTAAAACCCTTAAACTCGGCACTGTATAACTCTGAATTTGATATAACTCGGCAAGGCAAAGACAATTATTTTTTTATAATTTTTTTTTTCTCATCTATGCCTATAGCGAATGTAGGCAGTGAGCTCCAGGGGTGGGATGGTAGGCCCTGGAGGCTCACTCGAGGGCTGTGGATGGTTGGCCCTCGCCCATGGTGGCGCAGGCAGGATTCTTATAGTGACGCCTGTAATTAGAGGCTCATGCCGCCCCACTGGTCCTCCCATGCACTCACAATCGAAGGTAGAGTTAATGGACGGGGGCATGTGGGTGTTCCTTAGGCCACTCGACGGTGCAGAAAGTTTTCAAGTGGATTTAGGGTCTCACTCGGGATCGAACTCCAGAGGGTCTTCGAGAACCCCACTCGGTGCGCTAACCACTCTGCTACCGCCTCCCCTAAACTGCATCTCTTGGTTTTCACTCGGCAATATCTTTGCCCTCACAACCTCTGTGTGAACATGTAAACGGGAAATTCGGAAAAAAAATAATGTATCTCGGCATTTTGATGTTATAACTGCATCTCTTGCTTACACTGGGCAATCCTCAGTCACATAAAGTCTTTGTTTTTGTCCGTTTGCCCCTTTCCTGCAGGGTCGGGGCTCTTTCAATTTCATTCCCTTCCTGCTGGAGACACCCCCTTTCGGGGATGGAGCTGACATCTTGAAATACAGTACTGTATGATGTAATCCCAAAACACGTAAAATAGGTGGCAAAGTAAAGCAAAGGTCGGGAACCAGCGTGGGAGGCTGTCAGCTGCTGAGCCGTGTTTATGTGTCCAACCACCGTCTTGGATACAAATTTCGTTTTTTGTCGAAATGAAAAAGGATTGGTTTGCTTCAAAAACACAACAAGCTGGTAGGAGCCGAAATAATAATTCAATGCAAAAACATTGCAAACAATATCACAAAGTAGTATAACACACATTTCAGCAAGGGTTATTGGATTGGGATTCGTAATCCAAGACGGTGCTTAGACGACAAAAAAACACGGCTCAGCCTACGCGCTGGTACCCAACCTTTTGTTTTACTGCCACCTATTTATGTGTTTTGGGATTACATCATACATACTGTATATCAAGATGTCAGCCCATCACGCAAGGGTGTCCCCAGCAGAAAGGGAATGAAATTGAAGAGCCTGAGCCTGCAGGAAAAAGGTGAAAGTGCTGGCAAGGATGGATGCAGGTGCGTCCATGCGTGCTATTTGTGTTGAGTTTGATATCAAATCCAGCACATGCTACCTGTTCACTGGTAAGTGTATTTTTTATGCTTTTACAGTTATTTACATTTTTTTTTTTTTTTTTTTTCCCCCCCATATCAGAGGAGGACATTGCATAACTGGGCAAGGGCCAGACCCCCTATCGTGCCGAGTTATAAGGGTTTTACTGTATGCATATAAAACGACAATTTCATCAGCAGTTCAGGGATTTCTCAGATTTTCATATCTGCAATATTCCTGAGACAATTTATGTCCATGTAAATTTGACCATCTACTAACATTAAAATATTGTTTAACACTATATATTTGGGTTAGTTGGTTTGGAAAAAATATTAAGGAAAGTTATATAGATTATATTTTTTCCACACTGTGGACAGGGTATTATTTGCAATAGACAGCAGCGGTGGTGAGAGCGTCATCAGGTCAGAGAGAGACTCATCCAGCTGATAGGAGTGGCCGGAGAGGAAGCGGTGCGAAGAGCGGGGAAGGGAAAGGTCAAACCCCATACTCAAATGACCCTTGTCTCCTCATCGGGTTTAAAAATCTGATTTCCCCCTCACTTGAGGTGACATTAAAGAGTGACGTCTAAATGTCATGGCAGTCAATACTGACGGGACATTTCAATTTGTCTAAATAGCTAAGCGGTGTTACACAATTATATGCCGAAATAGAAATCTATTTTTAATATATTTACCAAATTTACATCAAACGAAGGTACACACAACCCTCGTTTTCCCGTACTATTAGGGTGGAGCACTGGTCCGGGAACTGCAAACGTCCGGGAATCGCAACAGTCCGAGGCCATTACCCACCCCCGGACGTTTATCCTACTCTAGTATTTACTGTCCGGCAACCGCCAATATCAACTACCCCGCCGCGGACTTTTACGTCACTTTGTTGTTGTTTTTAGGGCTGCGAGGATCCCTTGGAGAACACTCTGAGCCCTAGTGATGTCCTATGATGCTCTCACAGGCCCTTTAGTTGACCTGTCTTCCTCAGGAAGGCACAGGTGAGGCGGATGACAGCATGTTGCGTTCAGGGTGAGGAGTTGAGAGCGTAGCACTACACGGTGGGTGTGGAAGCGCGGACACTGCAGCAGAAAGTGTTCAATAGTCTCAGAGATGTTCCTGCACCAGGGGCAGGGGGGGTCAGGGGACTGACGGAGGCGGTGCAGGTGAACCGTGAGTGTCGTGTGCCCAAATGTAAACAATACGACCACTGAGCATGCTGCCACCTGGCGGGAGGCGCGGACACTGACCAGGGGTGACAGGAGACGCTCGGACCGCCGGACAACTTTGTCGATTTACGGTCTGGACCAGCCATTTGTCCGGGACTCTGACATATGCCTGGACCTCGGAGTTATACCGGCAAATCTGATATCCGGGAAATGAAGGTCCGGGAAAAGAGGGTTGGTGTGTAATTTTCAACATTTTCTTCATAATTTAAATAACAAAACTACCTCAAAGTAGACGCACACACATATGCACACAGGCCAGCATCACAACAAAGATGTGCTCGTTTCAGTGGGTTTTTTTTCAAGCTTACTAAATTACCACTGTACTCATGGAACCATAAATAGAGTACAGGGAGGTCCCGAAGATACGAGCAGTTAGGTTCCACCTGGCATACTCGTAAAGCGAAATTTCGTATAACAAAACGCATAACTAATGGTAAAATATAGGTTTGGTTCCAGGACCCCATCAATTAAAAAAAAAAAAAAAAAAAAAAAAAAAAGATATGTTTTTCAAGCTAAAATAAAACTATAGCAAACACAACAAACACACAGCGTCTATATTACCACACTGTACTACCTATTGTAGAAAAAGCATTCTGAAAGAGAAAATAGCACACAAAATAACATAACTGCACATTAATAAACATAAAACATGCATAACAAGCAAAAAAGACGTTGTAATGTAGGGGATGCCGCGTGATACAAGAGGAAGGTAGTGTAGCGGTCCAAGGTTGGGGCCCGCACACGGCTAATTACCCCTAAAGGTAAGGCCGCGCCATATGCTTAATTTTACCCTTAAGTCACGCCTTGCTAGGGGGACCTACCGCGTCCAAGGTTGGGGCCGCACACCTGATACTCTAGTAATACCCTAAAGTCAGGCCGAGCCCATATGCTTAATTACCCTTAAGTCACGGCTCGCTAGGGGTGACCTCCACTGGGGTCAACTAAATCCAACTTTGTCCAGGCCCGGGAGTGGTAGGTGAGGATTTTGAATTGATAATTTATCACCCCAGTTGAATGTCGTATCATGGAATTTCGATCTCGTATATTGAAAATAGACCCTAATTTACACATCTCATATCATCGGATTCTAGTATACTGAATGCTTGTTAACGGGACATCCCTGTAGGTGTAAACCACGCGGTGATTGGAAGCTAAAGGGTGTATATGATTATATATGGGGGATAATATAAAAAAAAACTACCACATGTGTACAACTCATATAAAAACGTCAATTTGCACTGCCAGTTTCACCTTGCATATCATCATTTGCCTAATACACCAACGCCATTCAGGCAAATAGGGCTATATGGCTATGAATCGCGCTAAAAAATTTGTTCATGGGCTGAATTTCGTTATCAACCGGTACACAATATGTATAGCCAATTTTCATTTCATAGTATTGTGTTTATGAACTGAAAAGTTCATTCACATAGACCTTGTATACAACAAAATACATGCTGAAAGCCACTGACACCAGGACTCTACTTCCCATGCTGCTTTTAAACCTACCGCCACACAACATTGCTGTAAGAGGCTGACTGCCGGGAGGCAAACAAGAGTATTGAACTGGCACTACCACAAGAATACTTACAGGGATGGCAGATTAATTTATTTGAAACAGAGCAGCTTAATGAACATATGCCAAAAATGACGCTCAATAGTGTTATTCTCGATTTTGGCCAATATTTTCTGCCATGGAGGGCTGTAGGGATGCATTAACGTCCTAGTGTTCCAGGCATCACTCTCGAAGGTCACGTAACGCATCCTAGAAATGCAAAAGGGTTAAAAGAAACATACTAAGGTGCATAATATCATAATAAGGTCATCGTAAAGCGAGGTCGCCTGTATAATCGCATTCAACCTAGATATTCACCTATTAAAGGGACATAGGCTATACAGATTCGGCGCAAAAAAACTGGCTTAGGACGAAAAAAATAAATTAGGACGGGGAATAACTTCCTTAGCTTTTGCAAATCTCGGTGGGAGGAACGATTGAATTTTTTAAGTTTTTTGTATATCTTGTTTATGGCAAGTGCATAGCTGTCTGCTGAGATTTCTCGCTGCTGCCCGCTCTGTATCTGCCGAGTCATCATATGAAGAGTTGTTGTGTTTGGTTCTCAACTTCATACCACCCCGATCACCCTCATCTTCTACCGC